>CAXKVB010000131.1:0-141468 GCA_964057195.1 Orthosia cruda | reverse complement strand
TTTCTTTCTAGGGTTATATTGTTTGTATGTTTGTAGATGGTAGTCTCTGGAAGTTTTGATACGTTTATTTTTTAATTTTTATGTTATATTGTTTTTACATTTTAGGAAAGCTTACAGACCAATAACATTATAATAAGAATAATATATAACTAAATTGCTAATAACAAGATTCCACAGATAAATAAAAAGAAAATTATTACTTTCCTATAATCTAAGCTATGAGTACTTCCTCAAAGTTAGCTCATTTTATTTTTTATTAACTTTAAGCCAATTTGGACAATTAACGAAAAGTGCATGCAGGTGCCTCTTGTGTAATAAATGGCTTTTCTTGATCCGGATAAAAAAACAGGCAATAATCCGTGGGCTATTAGGAGAAAAGCCATCTGAAAAAGATATTGTCATCATACGCGATAGCCTTTATACGCGACTGTGCGACGCAAAGGAGGGTAATGAATTCTTCAGTCTCTATGTATGTTTGATCCTATATGGCGTTCCAAAGACCAAACGCGTATTCCGATTTTGATGATTCTTACGTCAATCGCGTCGTCTTAACCTTGCGAGTGTCATTGCCTGGCTATAGTAAAGATGAAAGAAAGAAAAATTGTCGGTTTTGGGCACCATATGTGGTTGAGTAACTGGTAAGAGTGAGGTGGCTTTATCAAGACTGTTCTTAGCTATGTTTGATGAAAATCGGTTAAGCCGTACAAAAGTTATGCGTTTTATTGTTTGAATCGGGGTGTTTTCGCATGATATCGTGTCATAATTACGTCTTCAATGGATTGTCGATCGAAGCGTGTCTACTACTAGATAAATTATGTAGCATGAAATAGAAATGTGTCGGGGGTTTTCCAATTTTTTTCTTGTGTGTGAGATAATCTGCAAATACTTATAAGATTATGAAAATTCTTCAATTGCAAGAAAGCTACTATATCGCTGGGTGTAATAGGTTACTTTCACCACGAAAAAAAACCTGGTTTAGTGGAATATTGAGCCCATGTGGGATTGAACACGGGGGTGAAACCGCGGGTAAACGCTAGTTTAATAAAGCTGTACATGAACAACAGCTGCAATATTTTTCCATTGTATTGTTTCATCATATCAGCCGAAAGATGTTCACTGCTGGACATAGGCCTCCCCCAAGCGTCGCCACATTGGTTCGTCCCGCATCCAGCGGATCCCCGCAACCTTTACCAGGTCATCGGTCTACCTGGTGGGAGGCCTTAAAACGTAACATCTTCCAGTTCGCGATAGCCACTCCAGAACTTTTCGGCCCCATCGGCCATCCGTTCTGCGAGCAATGTGATTTGCCCACTGCCACTTAAGTTTGGCCATTCTTCGGGCTATATCGGTAACCCTGGTTCTCTTGCAGATCTCTACATTTCTGATTCAATCACGCAGGATACTCCGAGCATGGCCCTCTCCATTGCCCTTTGGTGACTGTAAGCTTTCTAATGAGGCCCATTGTGAGCGAACACGTCCCAGAGCCATATGTCATATTGTCGTATTGTTGTTGTTATATTCATTGTATTGTTTACTTTCTTAAAAGCACTGATGCTCTCACAAGTCACGTAAATAATATAAATTCTGTCATCAACGAAATTTATAGTATTTTCCCTGGACTCGACAGTCTGAGACTAGAGAAAATACGTAAAATTGTTCTTTCGTTGTTGACACTTCAATAATATATCTTTTTTGAAGTCTCTGTGGACGTAAAACTATCTATAAGTACGAATACCTATAATTTTAAACTTCAAAATTTCAAGGGAATTTCGAAATTTAAAATTATAGGTATAGTGATTTATTTATTTGTTTACCCTCGCACTGGAACGCCTTACAGCAATTACACCAATGGAGCACAAACTTACAAATACACTATATAAGTCCAGGTTTCCTCACGATTTTTTCCTTCACCGTTGTCAGAAATGTCCAAGATAAACTTAGAAAGTATATATGACTTGAAAAAGTCACATTGGTATTTGCCCGGATTTGAGCCCACGACCTCAAGCACGAGAGGCGAGGTCTTAGCCACCAGGCTATCACAACATACAAGATGAATGAATGATTTGATTTATAAAAGTTTTTATAAATCGATACTACCCAGAAACGGTACAAGCTAAACTCTAACGTTGATGACTCTAATCAATCAATCACTCTGTTGATTACTGTGTCTAGGGCATAATTAACCATTGTTTGAGCCTCAAAGCGATCAACAAAGTACTAACTGAATTGACAGCTTCGTTGGTATTTTTGCTTGCAAGCACTACTACTGCGCATGATGTGGTCCTAGACACGAGGGTTGGTCATAGTGCTATTGCATTTTACCACCTGGCAATTCTCAGAAGTAGCCCAGATTCTGGATTTGATTCCGGTTAATGGCAATAGGCTCACCCCTCACCCTATTATATAAATATTTTCTTTCTTTCTTTTCTTACTTAAACATAACTGGTGAAATATGGATATATTGTTGGTGCTCCTCTGCTTAAATCTTGATTGGGCCTGAACAAGATAAAGATACTCCGATCAAAAATAATAACTGAATCACACAGCTCTTCTTAAAACCCACGCTTTCCTAACACAATCAAACATTATTCAATTCCCAATACAAGAAAAATACTTCTGAAACTTGAACCCCGATCACGTATGAGTGTGATTGCCATCCATAAAGATACATTTATTTCACTAGCATTGCTTCAGAAAACTCAGAAAAGAATTTTTCGAAGAAAATACTATGCTAGATTAGTCTCTTCAAATACTGTTGATATTATTGGTAAAGTCACAACGAGAAAAGATTTTCAGTTTCAAAGCTGTAACGTGAATTTGTGATAAAATTGTTCTGCTTTGGCTTCCATTTCGTTTTCATTATCATTTCAACGTCCACTGTTGGACCAAAGCATCGTCTAAGGGTCGCCTCTTCGACTTGGCCGTTGTATAAATTATGCATGTTGCACCTAGATCAGGGGGCACACGCGGCTTCGCACCAGGTCAGCAGTCCAACTTGTGGGAAGCCTTCCAGCGCTATATACTCTGTATCTTTAATTGTTTTTTATTTGCCTATGGAACTATAGCAAAAAGGAATAAAAGATAATGTTATCTCACTTCTTAGTTGCGTATAAGCATGTTTTCGTAAGCGTAATTTCCAAGATAAAGGGAACCGGGTTAACTAAGTATCCACTCAGAATTATAAGCCTTTTTGGATTTGAAGATGATTATGAACTGATCTAATTGAGACCTATTTTTCTTAGGTGGTTTGTAAATAGCAATTATGTGGGTTATATCCTTTTCCGTTCTAAGCTGGCCGTGCAGTGTTTCTAAAGTGTCAGTCTTCACTATTTTGGCATCGAAGCTAAGTCTTTCCTTTACGTATATCAATATTCCTCCTCCTCTGGTAGTTTCTTTCGTATAAATGTGTTATATTTCTTCTGTATATTTATCTCACTTAGTATTATTATATCTATTTTACACTTATTTCCTTCCAACAAGACAAGTAACTCATTGAAGTGTTTCTCATTTTTATTCAGAGTCATATCGTTACATAAAGATTTTATGTCACAGTATCATTTAAATACAACATCAGTGCCAAAATCAGCTGTTCCATCATATATTAAGATAGTAAATCACTTAGTGAAACTCGCCGCGCTAGTCGCGCGTGTATATTTACATTATTCGAGCTTTTTCAAATCTTCTTCTGAGCTTATGTTGTAAATCATTTTTTCTTCACTAGTCTTTTTGATTAGAATACTACAGTATTGAACTCAAATCTACTGGAACCCTTTTGGCTTAAGTTGATTTCTAACTTACAAGTTGTCGGTCGTGGAGTCGACCCCAGACAGGTGCTTTACTTCGTGTAAATTATTTCATCACCACTGCTCTCAAAACGGTGAAGTAAAACATCGTGAGGATACCGGTATGTCTTAGAACAAAAAAATTGAAGACATGTAATATCCACCAACCCGCACTGGGTCCGCGTGGTGGATTACGGCCCATTCCCTCTCACAGAGAGGAGGCTTGTGTCCCAGCAGTGGGAACAATTATTTATGATAATGACCGGTAATAAAAACCGGCAGACTAGCAACTTGGTGTCGATCAAGGTTCTGGAGCTTTGAGGCGACCAGTGCATCGTTACCGATAAGCCTCTTGGCTGGATTGTCAATCGACTCAAGTGCATCAAGTTGATATTTGGCAGATCCGCTTCAGGGGTGAGAGCAGTACTCCATGCATGTCCGAACTTGCGCTTTATACAAGTTGAGCACTTATATTTTGGTATTTCCACCATAGTTTTTGCTGATATAATGACACTTTGTTTCGATTTTGTAGCGTTACGTTTAGCTCAGAGGGAGCTAAACGTAAGCCACGTTAATAAAATTTAAATAATTATAAACTAAAAAATTAATAAAAGGATATTAAAAATAAAAACAGAAGGGCTGGCTTCGAATGTAGTTGGTTGCTTGTGTCGTCAGCTAGACAGGCAGCAGGACGGACAAGATCTCTTCTGTTCTCCCAGGGCGACCTGGCACGGTGCGATTGCACGGGTGGTGGTGCGCACCGCAAGATATGCACCCTCTGGTTCAGCCTGCGCACCCTGCACGTACTGCTGGAGAACGAGCGCGGCCTCAGCGAGGTTACCGCCGCGCCACTGATGTCCTGTCTGCCGCAGTAATACATCACGTGCGGTAGGTAGCCAGCAAGGAGAGTCGGGGATATCCCCGACTCTCCTTGCCTGTGGCGTGTGCCTTGACTGTGACGTTACACGCCGTAGATACGCAGGTAGATGGTAGGCCGGAAGGCAGGCAAATAATACACAGTAAATCACTCAATATATATATAATGCACTCAAAGATTGATAACATTCACAGCCGTATAAGTTATAGTTTTTATCTACTTCGGTTTCGTTATATTCGAATTATAAAATTGACAGCAGTTTCATTATGAATCCCATAACGACATCGGGTTGCATTATGCGAATCGTCATAAATTCTAAAACACAAGCAAAGACATTCTGAACATACAGCCAGGTACCTATAATATTACTTCGAAATCCAGACAATGTAAATGATGTTTTTAAAAATGGAACAAGTTGAGAAAAAAAGTATCGTATACTATTTGGCTGTTGCGGCTACAAGATCTTTGCCTTATACCTAATAAAGACTAAATAAAAAAATAAAATAAAAAGTGGACGCGGGCAAAAATTTCTGAGTGAAATTTTATTCCAAATTTTATTAAAAATGTCATCAACATCAAGTGATATTGAAAATACACCACCAGATATAACAAATAGAGCAGATGCGGCTACAAATATCTTACTATCAGAAAAATCAAAACAAGTATATGAGAAATGAAATACTTAAACACACTTCCTAAAATACTTATTTGTCTATATCTGTGTATTATTCCTTCCTTCGTAGATAAAATCATGTATGCAACTGTACGTTATTGGTCTTTTAATAACTCGTGCCCACCTATTTCGGTACGCACTACGCTTGTACCGAAAAATGGCACTCGTATTAAAAGACCGTCCATAACGTAACAGTTGCATAAATAGCTATTAAAGAGTCTTCAGATACAATAGTACACTTGGTAGTATTAAGAATTCAACCGTCTTTCGGCGTTCAGTCCAGATCCGAAACTAAAAATTGACGCCCGTTTTTCTTCGTTCTGTGTTCTATCTACATTTCAAATTCAAATTTCAATTAAGAAATAAAGACCAGAACGAATAAAAACGGTTCACAAAGGGGTCAATCTACGCTACCCTTATAATAGTGTAAACCTAGCTTAAAGGAGGTTTAGTCTATGGTACCTATGTTACGGTCTATGGTTATAAGAAAAATAAAATAGACAGACAGATGTCATGTCAGATGAAAATGTCACAGTAGAAAAATATTGCAAGAATTACAAATTATCAATATAATTTAAGTTTCAGATATTAAAACAATCAGATATAACTAAAAGTATGCTTTTCAGATGATAACAATAGAAAGAAAACATAAGAATGAATTACAAAAGTTGATAAAATATCAAAATATATGAAGGTTTGGTTTGTATAGTGTTATGAATCGTAAATAGTGTTAAAAAATGTGGATCTGTAAATCAGAACACCACAATCTTCAGGATAGCAATTGATTGAGACGTGTTAAGTATACAATCAATCAATCTGCCTAGCTTTTTCCCAACTATATTGGTGTCGGTTTCCAGTCCAACCAGATTCAGCTGAGTACCAGTGTTTTAAATGGAACGACTGCCTATCTGACCTCCACAACTCAGTAACTGGGTAACACGAAACCTCTTGACCAGACTGGTCTCAGATCTCAGGCTTCTAACTACCCGCAACGACTGTCAAAGATCTTCAAATGACAGCCGGGACCAGCGGCTTAACGGGCTTGCCGAGGCACGGAGGAAACTCGATATGTTGAAATGGTCACCCATCCACGGACTGACCTCGTCAAGCCTTGCTTATGCTTGATGACCGACCAATGCAGCTGTTATTATTTAGCCACGAGCTCATAAAGACGTGTTAAAGTATACATCCCTGAATATTCTTTTTCTTTTGCAAACAAAGCAAAACAAAATAGAAACCGTAATCACATCTCCAGCTTCCTAAAAATCACAGCCACCCTGATCCCTTCGACCCAGTCTCGTATAAGTATGATTTCCATCCACAAGATACATTAATTTCACTCGTCCCAACTGCGAGGGACTAAGAAAGAAATCCTTCGGAAAAATGTAATGAAATAGTCCGTCCTAATCTCACGCTTGTGTTGGGCAGATAATGATGTCGCAGGTCCCTAAGCTTGTGGCGCAATTGGGGGAATTAATCTTGAAAGGAGGGTATGGGAAGGATTTTTTTCGAAGTTGGCATGGTAGAAATTTGAAAGAAGGTGAGTGGAGACAGTGCGTCAAACGCAATTTAGAAAAGAACACTAAAACTGAATATACATATTTTATTAGAATTTTCTTTTTTTTTTCTTTTTCCTCTTAGCAAAAACCAACTCATTTGGTAAATCACACTAATATTATAAAGGCGAAAGTTTGTGAGTATGTGTGTATGTTTGTTACTTCTTCACGCTCAAACAGCTGGAAGGATCTGGATGAAATTTGGCAGAGAGATAGATTATAGTCAGGAATAAAATGATTTGGCACATAGGATACTTTTTATCCCGGGAATATGTTCCCTTGGGATAATTTTCGACATTCACGGTGGCGGAAGCTAATATTATAAAGAAAGAAAGAAGAAAGAAAATATTTCTTTTTATCTGGGGTTTGCATAAAAGTAATAAGTCCATCATCTTTGAGAGCCTGTCATATTGAATTTAGAATAGTTTACCATCAATGACAGTCATCCAATCCCCAACGGTTATGATAACTGTTTGAAAATTTAGAATCAAATACCCGTGCATAACTATCTAACAAAGCAAGTTAAATAAAAGCTTAAAACAAATTTTTTAATAAGACCTACGAAAAAAAATTAAAACAGGCAATTAATTATATTTATACCTACTATCATTTAGATAGATAATAATTAAGGGGCTTAAGAAATTATTTAATCAAATTAAGTAGCGTCCAGAGGCAAACAAGGAAAATAATTTTAATATAAATGGCTACTTAAATAAATAAGTAGCAATAAAATTTATTCAACATAAAATTGGGAATTTTGCCGGCACTTATTTAAAACTGTTTAAAACACCATGAAAATTAAAATAAGATCTCCTAGATACTTTTCCGCATATTTTTTGCTTCCAGATTAAGAATTATAAGCACCTTTCCTTCTGGGGCAGTTGGATAATCAAACAAATAATTTGAAAGTCACCTCTTACCAAATATTAAATGATTGACCACCATTTATTTATAATCCTCGGGGAGTTCACAGAGAGCAACTTAAGCTGTTGTGGTCAGTCTTATCTCTGAGTCGTATAACTTTATAGACATAGCAACTCTAGGGAACTTGGCCAAATCATTTTATCACAGGCTCGGGCCACTAAACCAGCCTTGAATCCATCGATCTTATAGATAGTTGATATATAGTTGTCAAATTTATACATTAAAAAATATTTTTTTAAACATTCTTTCTTCGTATTTTTGTCAGCAAACCCTTTCATTTGATACCCATATCATAGCAGCACACGAAAAATAACTAGACCACCATCTTGGATTAAGAATGACGTCTCTTAGCTAACTATACATTGTCATCCAAACTAAACGTGTAAGAAAAATTTCATCTTAATCGGTGGAGGATAACTGTTTTTCAGTTGAAAGATTTGACCCGAGCATACTTACATACAGACATACATTGCAAGTTAAATAAAAGCTTGTAACTTGTAAAATACTATAAAATGTATATATTCTAATAAAATAACCATGATTATTTGTCAAAATCTGCCAACGAATATTGGGTTTGCCCTATAAACGGATTTAGAAGATCGATGGCTGTAACAAACCAAACAATTTTATGTACCAAATCTATGTCCAGTACAGTTGGGAGTGTTGGAGCCCAAAGCTTTTGACAAAAGACCATACAGGGCAAGAGGAAGTTTTGCAATAATTCAAGCTGGTTACAACTTCAATAAAATACGCCATTTCTTATAACTTCAACCACTGTCCAGATTTTACTTAAGTCGTTTACCAAGGGATGCTCTCAGTAATATCATTTCGTTGATTATGACCGCCTCTCTCTCTCTCTTAGTACAATGGAGCTCGCTTTACAGCGTCTTACTAAATTGCACTATTGCTATTATTTTTTATGTCATTTGTTGCAGCCAAGGAAGTGTCCTTGACTGTGAAGGACAATAATGGTTAGTATTTTGTGAAGTTTTACTGTCAACATTTTATCTTATCTTACTCTTATTAAATTATAAATGCGAAAATCAGGATGGATGTATGTATGTTACTCAATCACGCCAGAACGGCTGCACGGGTCTTGATTAAATTTGCCGATCAGTGGTTTAGTAATATGGAGGCTTCGTTACTACTGTTCTTTGCAACAACAACAAAGGCAACATTTAGAAAACACAATTGATATAAATATTTCCAGATGTCCGAAGCTGGCCGTCTGGCATCTGCCAAACAATATCAGTCTTCATCGTTCATCAGAAAAACATCACATCTTGTACTTTTTTGATTTCCGAACTGGTCTCCCACCACAGTCCAAGTCCAAGCTGAAACCCGATCATCAAAACGTGTATTTTAAAAACCCTTCAAAACTAAATGTAGATGAAGATCTGAGTGCATTCTATGATCAATTTGACCCACTGTTATGATGAATATGCTGCTCGAATATTAAACATTTATACAATTACGACTGCTCTACTAATTAGTATGAATCAGTTGAGAAATGATTTAGGGTTGTCAAGTGCAACGTCATAATAAGCAAGCTGTAAAGAAAAAGAGTCGCCGTAGCCGAAGAATTAATCATCTTTATGACTGACGCGTTTTCGGCAATCAGCAAACGTGGAGTAGGAGACACAGCGACAATATTCACATGGTGGCTGGTAGTAGCTGGATGAATGTATCCAACCGATACAAACCAGTATAAACAAGACTTTCCAGTTTTGAACTTCTATATAGTGCATAACCCAGAAAACTGTATTTTTTGATGATGATGAATCATCCCAAGGCTCAGCATTTCAGGATCAAGTTAAATGACACGAGGTTAGAGACGCCTAATATTATATTTGGCTGTGGACTTCCTAGAGATCGTTATTGATAAATAGGAATTTACAGTTTTTATTTTTCATGTAACGAGTAACTCAAAGAAATACGTAGTATCCAATATACTGAACTAAATCAATTAATGAGCACTAATACAATGCCGAATTCGCGTATTTTAAACCCTCAAAACCTTTCCCCAAAGGATTACCAAATCCAACACGTTTTTCTCCGGCTTTCCTCATTAAATGCAAAGGACCACACCCCTGCTGCTGCCTCGTAAGCGTACTAATTTGAGCTTTGTCGGATATTTCGCAGGTCGGGCCTCGCCAGGCCAACGTAATTAGTTTGTCTTGTTAGGTAAATTATTAATTAATGTCTAAATCATTTGTAATAAAATAACTGCTAACATAGGTCCGCAGAAGAACTAGTCCCTATACTGACAAAATTATTCAACAGAATTATGTTTAACCATCTCAAAGCAGTCCTATAATCTAAGCCTATTTCTCTAAATAGAAATATAAATAAGTTATTAAGGTTTTTGCGGTGACAGCGTGTTGTATAAAAGCGTTCGATAATACAATTTTGCTTTATAAGCTTATAGAGCAAAAAAGACCCATAAACAAATGATGTAAACGTTTACTACGCCATTTTATACAACCGTTATAGTATGTGCTATAGCAAGCGCTAATATCACTAATACAGAATAATACTGCTCTATAAAACTGTTAAAAAATGTTTTTATACAACTGAGCGTAATAAAGGTTTCAAACGATCTGCTATAATCGTTTCGTTTTAGCAGTGATGAAAACTCTACTATAAGGCGACCTTGTCGTATTGACGATATTCTGATCGTTGCTATAGTACTAGTACGTTAGTAGTTACAAAAAATCTACTATAGAATGATTTTGTGATGTAGCTTAGTTCTAGATTATTACTATGTAATGTAACTGTGCTTTATTGGTTTAGAGATGACTATTATAGTTTTACTAATAAGCATATCACACAAACACTTTTTTAGAGCTGAATTGTTGTGAAATGAGTTTTCAGTTCCTTAATATACTTGTTAGTATCATGACAGAGTATATCTTTCTTTAATAACACAAAAACGACACGTACAAGTGGATAGATGTTGCTATTGTTACAAGATAGGGCAACGCCATCTAGTGACGAATAGAAGAACTAAGTTATAACTAGTGGCGCCATCTAGTATCGTATAGCGGAACTAATCTTCTCGTGTCGAATAGAGTTTTCTAGAATGTTCGACCCGAACATTCTGGCAGTTTCTAGTCGCTTCGGGAATAATGAGTTCGAAAGTCGATTGTTCTGGAAGTTTCTCAAATTATCTAGAACAGTATGGAACGTTCTAGAAACTTCTTCCGTGCTATATAAAGAGCGGTCAGGTTCGTCGTGGGTCAGTTTCGATTGAGAAGCGATACAGAGCGATCAAAGCGGAAAATAGTGCGAAGTAATAGAATTGTTTAAGAAGTGTTTTTGTAATAAACAGTGATTAATTGAAGTCTGCTGTTTAAATAATTTATCCCTGAACCTCAGCTCGTAAGAAATTGGTGTGAGAAGTGCGGGATAGATTATGCCGGTTCTACCGAAGGAAGAAACGGAGGGGATGCGCACCAGGAGTCAGCGCCAGCAAGACGTAGACCAGAGGCGCTTTGGAGACGCTCCCTCACCGTCATCAAGTGGACAACGAGAATCCGCGGCAGCAGCGGCATCAGCTCAATCTCCGGTGACCACTGACCTCGCTGCTTGATGACTTTGATGCAGGAGCAGGCTCGCCGCTTGGAAGAGCAACTGCAGTGCGACAAGGAGGAGCAGATTCGCCGTCAGGAGGAACAGCCTCGCCGTCAGGAAGAGCAGGCTCGCCGCTTGGAAGAGCAGCTGCAGCGCGACAAGGAGGAGCAGGCTCGCCGTCAGGAGGAACAGGCTCGCCGTCAGGAAGAGCAGGCTCGCCGCTTGGATGAGCAACTGCAGCGTGACAAGGAGGAGCAGATTCGCCGTCAGGAGGAGCAGTTCATGGTAATCAAGGACCTCCGCACTGCAATTGGTAAGGAGATGAAGGAGGTAAAGGACCAGGTCCAGCAACATGAGACCCGCATTATCGAGATGGAGAAGACAATATGTGGGCTCAAGTCTGGAGGTGGAGCCATGGCAGCTGCGGTTGGGGCGCCTTCGTCACGTGGTTTTAAAGTGCCACCATTGGATGGTTCTTCGTCATGGTCCGCCTACAAAATTCAGTTTAAGGCCGTGATGAAATCGAATGGATGGACTAAAGAACAGGCCTTGACTCCTCTAGCCTTGGGCCTTCGCGACCAGGCCTTAACTGTGTTAGAGGCGCTGGGACAAGACGTTACTTTAGAGAAGCTTCTGGAAGCATTAGAAACTAAATACGGCGACGCACACCTGGAACACGTGTTTCGGGCCCAACTGAAAGACCGGTCGCAACGGGTTGGTGAAACTCATCAGTAGTGGGCTCTGGAGGTGGAAAAGCTGGTTCGGAAGGCTTACCAGTCGTCTCCTGTGCTGATCGACGGGAACCTTGTACAGGCGTTCACGGATGGGATCCGCGACCTGGAGGTTAGGGCTTCAGTAAGGCTAGGTCATTTCAAGGACCTCAAGGACGCTCTAGCCCATGCTTTGGAGGTGGAGGCAGTGCGGTGGGACGAACGAATTCACCGAATCATGGAGGTTGCGACTTCACCCCGATGCTATGGCTGCGGAGAGAGAGGTCACATCCAGTTGAGCTGCCCAAAGCAAAGGTGTCCCCATTGTGGAAGTCAGTCACCAGCCGGAAAACCAGTAGACGCCAGGAGTAAGTGGCAGTTAGTGGCTGGTGATGAAAAAGCCCCAAGGAACTCGATCTCACAAATTGTGTGTGAGTCACAAACATGTGCCGGGAACAGAACACCACACAGTAATGCAGATGCTCTCTCGCGTAGGTCGTATTCCGATCAATGTAAGCCCTGTGCCAGGCAAGAGGCTGAGCAGGCGACATTTGTGAGAATGTTGAGGACGGATCTTAGCGAAGATTGGAAGGTAATCTTGCAGAGTGCTCAGCAAGATGACACAGACATAAACCCGATCCTCGAATGTAAGAAATCAGGAGCTCCGAGGCCTCAGTGGAATGATGTTCCAGCAATGAGTTCTATCACCAAGAGTTATTGGGCACAGTGGGAAAGCTTGGGTATCCAAGATGGAGTTATGTGCCGGAAGTGGGAGAATGCTCGCGGTGACCATTGTCATCTGCAAATGGTCGTACATAAAGTTATGGTGCCTGAGGCCCTACAGCTCTATCACTCTGGAAGTGCAGGGGGTCACATGGGAGTTAAGAGGACTCTGGTCAAGATCCGAGAACGATTTTACTGGATCCATTGTCGAGAAGACGTTAAGGAATGGTGCCGCAAATGTACAAGTTGTGTGGGTGCGGCGGTGAAAGGACCACACATTCGTAGTAGAGGTTCATCAAAGATTTATAAAACAGACAGGTCAACAGATGTCTGAGAGGATGAAGACTCACTACGATCGGAAAGCGAACAATAAGGGCTTCGATGAAGGATCTCTTGTATGGTTACATAACCCGGCACGGAGCAAAGGAAAATCGCCTAAATTACAAGCAAAATGGGATGGACCTTATCGCGTAATTTCCAAGATCAATGACGTCACCTATCGAATTCAAAAGGGACCCCGAGGTGCATCAAAGGTCGTTCATGTGGATCGGTTGGCCCGTTATCATAGGTCTAACAATGCTCGGGACGAGCATGTCTAAGAGGGAGGCAATGTTACAAGATAGGGCAACGCCATCTAGTGACGAGTAGAAGAGCTAAGTAGTAACTAGTGGTGCCATCTAGTATCGTATAGCGGAACTAATCTTCTCGTGTCGAATGGAATTTTCTAGAATGTTCGAGCCGAACATTCTGGAAGTTTCTAGTCGCTTCGGGAACAATGAGTTCGAAAGTCGATTGTTCTGGAAGTTTCTCGAATTATCTAGAACAGTATAGAACGTTCTAGAAACTTCTTCCGTGCTATATAAAGAGCGGTCGGATTCGTCGTGGGTCAGTTTTCGATTGAGAAGCGATACGGAGCGATCAAAGCGGAAAATAGTGCGAAGTAATAGAATTGTTTAAGAAGTGTTTTTGTAATAAACAGTGATTAATTGAAGTCTGCTGTTTAAATAATTTATCCCTGAATCCCAGCTCGTAACACTATTAAATGACAATTATGTCCTGAAAAAGATTTTTTAATCTCACTTTTACAACCATATTCAGACATTTTTATTCGGCGTGTTATAATGCTATAATGGCGCTTAAAACTCGAAGTCCCTTTAATTCAAAAATATTTTTTGGGAAACTCTATAATTCAAGAAGGGCACGTAAAATTTATGGTAAACCTAACCATATTTTATCCGTTAAATTGCAGTCGCACATCCATAAACAAAAATAATAATTAAATAAAATTTATATTCAATACAAATTGCTTCAATCCTTTTATAAATATTAAATAATATATTTTGTTAAGTCTTTACACTCTCATGATAGAAGAATAAATGGTGAGTGAATAATGAGAGCTAAAGGAAATATAAACTCTCGTATGGTATGAAAAAGTACTATAGAAGAACCTTAAAGGTGTTTATTAATCAGTACATCACTATTTTGTGACCCGTGCATTGCTGCATAGCGAGTATATGACTGATTTGTCATGGGTAACATCGCTATTGGTTCGTTTTAACACTGAATGGAGAAATAAATGCGCCACTTTCGAATAGAATACATCTTATTTGGGGTTTTATAGGACCAAGAACAGTGTTGCCCAAAACGTTCTATGGCTTATTATACAACTAGTTTTTGTTACTTCGGGCAGTACATACCACAGACACATGCATGCATGCATGTGCATGGGAAACTTCACATATAATTCTGCTTCACAAAAAGGGTTGAAAGAGGACATATTTTACTACAGGCCTATAAGCCTTATGTCTAATTTATACAAGATATTCTTGAAAGTGATTCTCGAAAGAGTAAGCCTGGAATTTGAGGATAACTAACCAGTGGAACAAGCCGGTTTTAGGAAAAAAATAACTACTATTGATCACATCCACACAGTGAAACAGATAATACAAGCCCTGGAACGAAGATCAAAGTAGTCTTTCCAATTTTGTAAACAAATCTTTTTATGGACTAGAATAAAGTCCGTATAATGTTGAATTGCTACGAAATCAGTGCCATCCGAACATGTTTGTTTTGCAAGATAATTTGCCTTATCATTACCGTCTATACCTATATGAGACTGGATCCACTGAATAACGATTTGTTTATTCTGAGATTTTAGTTTTAAAATTGTTTTAATTAATGTATAGGCCTACCTCGAAAAGTTGAGGTACAACGAGCCAGGTGTTCAATTGAACTCTTTTCCAAGTTTAATTTATTTATTATCTTTTATTATCTTCCTGTTTGCCTAACGCTTGCCTAGTGATTACGTCATATTAATGTTCTTGGGAAGAATGTTAATTAAGTTAGTTGGGTATAACAGTCATGAGACTGCCAATCAAATCAGAGTACATCTGATTATAATAAAACATTTAAATGAGCTTTGATAAAAACACTAAACTAAAAAGCGAATTATACCCATCGACAATTTACGGCTTGGTTTCACTCTTTAGAATCTCATAACAACATATAAACCATCGTAAGAAATCCATCTTAAATAATCTCGAATGACACGTTCAACCCATAGAGACAACGTTAAATAAATGTTTCATTACCAGTATTTATGTTACGACCGTCAGCTAACGTGACTTACCGTAGCACGTAGGTAAGACCTATGTTTAACGAGTGGGTTGCATACCTGTAGGAATCGAAGCGGGTTTCATCTTTCTTTTAGCCTAGCTTGTAGGTATTCTACGCATGTTTGGGATTCTGAAGATCAATTAATGAGATAGTAGGATGACAAAATGATGCCCCTGGGTTATAATTTAATTTATTTAGTCCATTTCTTGTTAGTAACAAATACTTATAAAACTAGTGTTGGTAAAATGTACATTCCAAATCGAATAAACATTTACAAAATATTAGCCAGGTCATCGGTCCACCTGGTGGGAGGCCTTCCAACGCAACGTCTTCCGGTTCACGGTCGCCACTCCAGAACCTTTCTGCCCCATCGGGCATCCGTTCTGCGAGCAATGTGCCCTGCCCACTGGCACTTAAGTTTAGCAATATCAAAAATATGTAAATTAAAAAATGACAAAAGTAAAAGGATTACAAATGTCAAAAAGATATTATATAGAATAGAATTTTAAATTAATATGTCAAAAACTAATAAAAATTCAAAATACAAATAAAATTAAATGAAATGACAATAAAATTCAATGAAGAATTTGATTGTGAATGATGTGCACGCCTGTAATTGATGTATTATTTGCACATGACTATGTTGTAAATCAACCATCAAACTGTAACGAAATTGCAAATATGTTGTTGATGTGTCTTATTGAAATAAATAAAGAAAGCGATTTTCTTTTGCCCTAATCCCGGATAAATTTCTATTTGTCACAACCATCCCCATCAGACTATTAGAGATAGGAAAATTAAGTGCATCTTACTGTGTTTGTGCTGAATTGAGCACTACATCTCCGGTGTCGAAGTCAAAATAATTTCAAGCTCATTAAGTGTCACAAGTCAAAACTACCTATCATGCGTCTTGCAACCACCTGCACTTTTCATCATGTTGAGAATGACAGTGCTATGCAGCCGGGCTAGCACGGCCTACTGTGACAGGCTGTCACACATTTTAATCTCAGTTTGGGAGCAAAATCGTGATAAAATGCGTGACTCAAGCCTATCACATAGGCCATGCTCGCCCGGCAGGTGACAACATACTAGTTGCACCAGATTTGTGTAAAATTGATACGAAAAGTTTTTCAACTTAAGTAAATACAAGATCTGAACACACCAAAATTAAGTTGCTAAAACACGCGGGTCATCTACATTATACAAATTTTATTACCTATCCTTGTATGTGTACTGAGGTAGGTATGTAACAAATGACATAAATGTTTGTGTTGTTTGTTGTGTCATTGTTGTTGTTGACATTAATGTTGTTGTTGTTTGTGTCATTGATGTTGGTGACATTATTGTTGTTGTTGATTGTGTCATTGTTGTTTTTGTTCATTGTTGTTGTTGTTCATTATTGTTGTTGTTTATGTGACATGTTTGTTGGATCTTTGTGTCTCTGAAGTTGACTTTTTGTGTCAATGTTTAAGGCACAGACATAAATCTAACTAGATGACGCGATTTACTTCGCGTGCCAAAAAACGGATTAGAGTTACGACAAATGATCGTAATCTGAACTTTTCATTGAGCATTATCGGCACCGGAAATCCACCGAAATCTAGAAAAATGCCTTTTTATGTCATAATGAGCTGTAAAGAATGTATATAAAAAGTTGGCCCAGACATTGGAAATGTTTTCTTTCATTGGTAAGTAAATTTGTTTTAAATTGTTTGTGAAAAAGTGTCAGTCTTGGTTTTCATACAGATGGAGGGACTTGCATTATCTATTTAGATTTATGTCTGTGGTTTAAGGTGAAGATAGCATTGTATAACTGCCTCTTTCACTCGCTTATGTTTGTCGCATCGTCCTATCTCGCTTACTGTATGCAGTATACTCGATGACAAACTGTTTCTTGCGCAATGGTTCCCAGAGACAAAGATCCGCTGTGTGCGACTAATGTACATAGCTTACTGAATGAAGATGATTTACCAAGTTAAACTTTATGGTTTGACACCCCCACCATAGATAACTTATCAGAAAATATAACACCGCGCCTGTGTTCCCCGAAGGGTTAGGCAGAGGTACTCTACTGTACTATAAATTATGAACTACTACGAACGCTACATCAGCTAAGATTCCCTTAGATGAATAGAGTATAAATACCCCTTCCTTTTGGCTTCGCCGTAGGCTGATGAAAAAACGTTAAATTAGAATTGTCAAGTCTACAAATTCCATTTTCAAATTAGGCGCTGCACCGATTCCTATTTTAAAATGCTTATCATTCATTCATTTCAACACCACTTGTAGGTACTTTGGGGATGTAGACAGAGTCTACGAATTAAACTAATAAATTACTTTTATATTTTATATATTTAGTACGATTTTCACAATATGTTTGCCTTCCGGGCGGCTCCACTAGAATTGACAATCAAAAGCTTTGCAAAAACATGTTCACTTATTTTCTGTTCGAAATTCATTTACCTTTCAAGTAATACCAATAGCCAGTGTTTTTTATAGGCAAGTAGGTTGCCTTCTAGTTAAGCAGAGTCCTCACAGTACTACAGTATTACTGGAAAAATATCCACCTCGTGTGAAAATCGGAGGACACAATGATAACAAAAAAAAATGTGTTACATTCACACGAAAATTGGAGCTGCTGTCACGACCCAATGTATGAATTTTGCTACAATTTTCATCCCAAAAGCTATCCTGATATTAAAACTAAAGTAACCTACTTTTGTTCCTCGCTTTTTACCTGGACTAACTCTTAAGTGGAGCACAGCCCAGAATGCATTATATAACGTTCAAGGCTGCCTTGTTTTCATTGCGAGCTCTTGGCACCGTTCAACTTACACTGAAGGTCATAAATAAGAATTTAAATTACAATCTTTAGCGGTTTTGAATGATTTAAATCTAAAATGATGGTTAGCAATTCAAAGCTGAGTTTTCAATCGACAGATAGATAAGTTTTTTAGGAATACTACCTATTTCCAGAGTTTTTAACCGACTTCGAAAAAGGAGGGGGTTCTCAATTCATCGGAGTCTTCTTTTTTTGTATTTTCTCCGATTAATCAAAAAGTTTACTTATTGAAAACCGTCGTGAGATGTACTTTGGCTGTAAATGATTTTCATGGTAGGTAATTAAAGGTAGCAAATAAAACATAAATAAAATCTGGCTATTGATAAATTGGTTCGTCATATTACGAATTTGTGAATCGTGACCGACTTTCAGTCATGACGAATACTATTTTGGATACTACTTTAGCTATCGACACGGGAAATATTAATGTGTACAGATGCACTCTCATTTTGTACTGCCTCCTGAGAAGAAAACTTTTTATCACGTAGAAAATTGTCCAAATCACGAAAAAAATGGTAGTCCGTTGGAGCAAGGTCTGTAGAATACGGGGGGTTACGAATGGTTTCTAATTGCAGTTCCTGTAGAGTTATAAAGGTTTCTCGTGCTGTATGAGGTCTCGCGTTATCATGGAGCAATAATGGTAAATATCGATTCAAGAGTCGGGGCTGTTTCACTGCTAGTTTTGCTTTCATTGTTCCGAGTTCGGCACAGTAGACATCTGCCGTTTTTGTTTGACCAGATCGGAGAAAGCTTTAGAGAATAACACCATGCTGAGACCACCAAACAGTTACCATTACCTTTTTATTGGTAAGCTTTGCTTTAGGACACTGTTGCGGCGTTTGACCGGGGGTCATCCATTGCATTTTTCGCTTACGGATACGAGTATCGTAAAGAATACACTTTTCATCACATGTAACAATTCGATCCAATATTCCTTCATTTCTGTATCGATTCAACAAGGTTACACAAGTTTCAATACGCGTTTCTTTCTGCTAATCATGAGGCACCCTTTTTTCATATTTTTTATATTATTGTTTTGATGCAAATGAGTCAATATGGTTGGTAAGGTAACGTTAAAGCATGCCGCTAATTCCTGGGAAGCATGGCTCGGATCAGCTTCCACCATCTTTTTTAATTCATTGTTATTTACGTGTGTGGGCGGTATTCCACCTGGTTCGTTCTTCAAATCAAAGTTTCCACCACGAAAGCGTTTAAACCAAAATCGCACGGTGCGTTCATTAGCAGTCCCCTCTCAAAACGCAACATTGACATTGCGAGCTGTTTCTGCCGCGTTAGTTCCGCGTCGGAATTCGTATTCAAAAATCACTCGAATTTTCGAAGTATCCATATTTATTGTCTAAGCATAAGCACATTTTTTAAAAGAAGAACTTCATAGGAACCATGTGAAAAAGTTTCACTCAAAAATCTCAAACCATGAAGGTTTTATGTCAATTCAAAGTACATATTACAATAAAACGGCAAATTATTAATTCTTATTCAAATAAATAGTTCAACAAATTGGTAGGTAGGTAGGTAGGGTGGGATATGCAGGTATGTAGTATAGGGTAGTGTAGGTAGGTTCATCGGTAGGGCAGGTGAGTAGGTTAGGAGGTAGATAAGGTAGGTGGTTAGGTAGGTAGATAGCTAGTTGATGGGAGCGAAGCCGCGGGGGTTAGTTAGTAATATCCTTAGATAGTATAAAAAAAGTCGCCTCCCGCTGTCTGTTCCTAAGTATGCTTAGATATTTAAAACCATGCAACGGATTTTGATGCGGTTTTTTTTAATGAATAGAATGATTCAAGAGGAACGTTTATATGTATATTACACGCAGAAGCTAGTATACTATAATTAGATAGAAGTTTTATCGTCGTAGCCCCCTATTCCTACATCTCGATTAAAAATACATATTACCCAGGTTGTGTCCACAAGTGCAACTCCCCAGCGTAGGTACTGGTTTCGATTTCCAAGTCGATTATAAATTCTTAATAGCATTCCGGAATCTAGATTCATGTTTGTTGTGGTAGATATTAGGCGCCTTATCTAGCGAAATTTAGTTATTTTACCTACGCTTCTGCCCATCCCTTAGTACAATCGAAGCGTGAATTTTATCTAAAGACGTGATCTTCCAGCCCAGGCATTTAAAACAAAGGAAGGCCTCTTAAAACAAATGTTCATTGGAGCAATTTTATCTATATCGCACGAGCGGAATTAAGTAGGTTGTGAACGATCCTCCCGAATGATTTACTGGTGTTCGGGGCTTAAGCTGAAAATCGTAGTACACGCCATTAATAGCTTTGCATTTTCTGAAGGTATTTTAGAATTCGTTGGATTTCGGTTCTGGATCCCTGGTTGCCGAAAATGTTGTCTTGATATTTTGTAATTAAATTATTTTAATTGGTTTAAAGATTAGTAATCCTGCTTTATAAATATAGAAATATTATCTTTTTTGTTGTTGCCAAGGGAATCGAAACAGGATTTCAATTTAATAAATAGTTTTCCGGCAGAATTGGCTATGACAGCAATCGTGTCGGATTGCTGTCATAGCCTTAAAGAATTCATTTTGAAAATTGCCCGAAAATACTAATACTAATCCACGTCATCGTAATTCTCTAGTCTCACACATTGGTAAGAGTAGATTTACCAGATTGCCTTATGCCAGAACTTACAAAAAGTACAAACTGCCCCATCATCATTTCCTAGTGGCTTGACGCTAGCTCACTTACCATCTTATCAGCGTAATTAATTGCTGTTACCGTGCTTATGTGTAAATTGTTTTGTATTGATAATATTGAACAAAATAAGTATCAGCTACTAACATGAATATTATTAGGTATTCGCTTTCTTTGTATAAAACCAAAAAAAAAAAAAAAGAAGGTTTGGGTGTGAAACTTTAATTTAAAAATGTGGGTCTGCAAACCCTACATAATTTACTTTGTTAAAAGTATTTTTGCTATTCAGGAACTGTCAACATATACATTAATAATGTTATATGTTAAAATAGGTGATTTAGCCTACTTAACATTATTTGATATATATTAGTTGACATTTAGAATAAGATATTTTTTTTGTTAACTTTTATACCTTTATGTCAATAAAGACCTAATCAATCCAACACGGCCGGATAGAGATCAGCCGTAGGTCCAAAATGGTTGTTACGTGCTTGCATTTGATTTTACACTGATGTGTCACACCATCACCATTCTAAATACCGGATATATAATATAATATATATAGAATATCGAAATTCCTAACGCGGAGAACACTAGTAACTCTTTACCCGAACTGTAAATTGATCCCTGGAACCCGGAAACATTCAGCTGAAAGACTTGAGAACGCGAGATAATAAGTAGTATACCCCAAAAATAAAATCATGTCACCATTAAAAGTATAATCCAAAACCACAGCACCGTATTCAAAAAGAATACTTCCAAAGGTAAAATCTTAAACTTGCTTCATTCAGAGAGATGTGAGGAAAACTGCAGAAATCGTGTTTGTAATTTTCACTCAACTTATACCTCGGAAAGTCCACTGCCAGCACCTAACTACGAAAATATACACTTGAAGAAGGCTCACTCTAAATAATATTTTATTTAAGCAATGTTCTTCGACATTTCAATTTCTATGCTTCCTGCATGAAGCAATTGAAACTGAAAAAATAACTTAATAATTCGATTCTGATAAATAAAAAACGGTTAATTAGACCTCCAAAACAAAACACTACAAAGTGAAAAATAAGTTCAATTTCGGCAGTCGGTGATTCTGGTTACATTTGGTTTTTCTGGTTTTTTGACACTGATTAATGACTGAATGTTGCAAAATAGCCAATGAAACAGCAGTCCTTAAGATATCAAAACCATTGCTGCTGAAAGATTTGCATTGGTTCGCACCCAAACGATCGACGACTCTTGTGCTTTTAATATCCAGCAGAATCCCGCGGCCTTCACCGGCACCACCACACGAGAGCTAAGATATATCCACACAGGTCTTCACATGATCTGACCAAGATTTTGTCTGGACTTTAAAAGAGACTGAGATCTCTGAGTTTGTTTCAGCCTTTCTTTTCAGAGTAGTCTGTAAAACAGTTTTAAAAAATATGATCGACATGTAAAAGTGTTTGTACTAACCAACTTACAGATATAAAATCATTTATCATTATCATTAATCATAAACACCTTGGTTAGTACAAGAGCTGGGGTGGATCGAATGACCATTTATGTCACCCGTACGGAAAATAAGCGCTACAAGAAAAGAAAGTTAATTTAAAAATAAAAAACACAGTCGGGTAAAAAGATTAACTTACGTGATTATTTTTCTGTATTTTTTTATTAAATGCCAAAATGGTGTGGATACCAAAGAATTCGTCTTTACCGCACATTTCGGAGCAAGCGACGCGACAACGTCGAAGTGATATCTTGCGACAGTTTTATTTCAGCTCTTTTGTGCTCTCTTTGATATTTTGCTGCACTTTTGTTGTTTTTAATAACAAGTCGTACATACCTTTGTGGAGAGTGATTTTGTTTTGTGGAAATATACAAAGTAACTGAGGAAAAAATGTGGGAAGATTTTTGTTTTGGGATGTCTAAATGTTCGTTTGTTATTTGGCCATCTCAAAAAAAAAAAGTATTATTATGATTACCTGTGTGTTTGTGTACTTGTGTATCTGTATCTGTCTGTGGCATCACAGTTGCTATACGGATGAACCGATTATGATTTTGATTTCGTTTTTTTTGTGCTATGTTTGACGTAAACCGGTTCGGCCGTTCAAAATTTATGGGCGTTTTACTGTTTGAATCGGGGTGTTTCGCAAGATATCGTGTCATAATTACGTGTTCAATAGATTGTCGATCGAAGCGTGTCTACTACTAGATAAATTATGTAGCATGAAATAAAAATAAGACAGGGTTTTTTAAATTTTTAAATAACACTATAATACATGACAAGACTGGTTCATGCAGACAGAAGCTCGAATATCTAGACATCATATCTAGTCTTGCGCCTAACGACTCACAGAATAAACAATAAAAAAATATATACCAATTCACTCTCGAACTATCCAAGCTTTTCGTACAAAATCGAAATACAATGTAAGTAAATAACAAAGGGATGCTCTCCACGAAGCTAGAAATACAAACAGTACCGAGCAGTACTTCTACTAATACAAAGAACTTGAAAATACCTGTTGGAGCTGAAACTTATAATGAGTTTCTCGGACTTGTAGGTGAAATTAAGTAGCAAACACTTTGAATAATGGCGTTGTTAGAAAAGGAAGTTTATTTCTAGGATGATGAGGGTTTAAAATGGTGTTGGCAGACGTAAATAACAGCTGGTGCAGTGCAGGTTGTAAAATAAAGTTTTATTTAGTTAAATATTCTTCGTTTTATTTTATTTTCCTATTGATTTTTTACATAGGCCTTTGATGCGTGTACTTAATTTTTTTTTGGTGGTATCAGATTCAGTCAATAAGTGGTTGCTATCTGATGAGTAATAGCAGCATCTTTACAACGTGTATACATATCATCATGATATAGGACTCCATCTGCTGGGCCCAAACAGTATAATTATAAAATGTACCACTACACGAAAAGAAAAGGAAGTACTCGCCCAACTGTGGCCACATTGAACGGCAAACAAGTAGGTTGCGGTAGCACTTGGCAACAAAGGCGACATCGCAACTGAGGTGGGCCGCGATGTCGTATGGCATTGCGGCTTAGGGTAGGAGGCTGCTAGAGCCAAACAAGGCGGAGGCGAATGCCGCAAAGCGGGCGCAACGACGGGCTGTCGCGGAAGACGAGGTCAGTGAATTGGCCCGACAGGCCCGAGAGCGGCGCTCGGCTCGGACGGCGGATGAATCAGCAGTGGCGCTCAGTCGCCAAGTGAGAGACGGCCTGGATGTCGTCTTGAAAGTTGCCACCAAATCGGCCAACCTGAAGGGCACGTTCACGCGTGCCTCGAAGGACGCGGTGGACAGCATCCAGGAGGCGGTTAAGGTCCTCACTAGCCGCACAACCACGGAGGAGACGGCGAAGTTATGGGAGGAGAACAGCCGTCTCCGATCCGAGTTGGAGGACTTAAAGTGGCAGTTTGCTACCCACAAGGCAGCTGCCAGTTCGTCCGTCACGGCCCCATCGCTGGCCCCGTCGTCGGTTCAATCGTCGGCCCCATCGTCGGCCTCTGCACTTGCGGATACAGAGGTCGAAAAGATCGCACGCATCTGCATGATGCAGTGCGGTCAAATGGTGGATGCCCGGTTAGAGGCTATAGAGGCGAGACTGCCGGCCGAAACCCTCCGCCCACCACTCGCTGCAGATAAGCGGAAGAAGGAGGCGCCCGCAAACTCGGGCCCAGCAGCCGCAGCGGGTGAACCAAAAAGAGCCGGGAAGAAAACCGTCAAGCCCGGTGAGGGTAGGTCCGCGTCCACTTCGCAGTCGACGGCTGCGACCCCAACGACACCACCTGGCCCCCTCACCGAGGCCTGGACGACGGTGGTCAAGAGGGGCCGCCGTCGAAAGAAGAGGACGGCGCCGCCGGCAACCTCTGGAGCACCCGCACCGTTATCGAATAAGGCCGCGGGACCGCATAAGTTCAGAGCCCCACGCTCCGCGGCTTTAGTGATCACGCTGCAGCCCGGAGCCGTCGAAAGGGGCGTCACTTACAAGGTGGTCCTGACAGAGGCGCGTTCCCCGACCTTGGAACACCGTCCGGCTTCAAAATGAGGCCGGCGATTACGGGGGCGCGGCTGCTCGAGGTGACGGGTGCTTCCAGCGCAGAAAAGGCGGACATTCTGGCCGCCAAGCTGCGGGAGGTCCTCAATCCTGAGGACGTCCGGGTGTCCAGGCCGATGAAGACGGCTGAGCTTCGGATCGACGGTCTGGACGACTCAACGACCCCAGCTGAGGTCGTGGCGGCCATCGCCCGAGCCGGTGGATGTCCGTCCGAGGACGTGCGAACGGGCGATATTCGCGCCCACGCTACCGGGCTCGGCATGATTTGGGTGCGGTGCCCGGTGGCGGCGGCGCAAAAAGTCGCTAACGGCGGACGACTGCTGGTGGGGTGGGTTACAGCGAGGGTCAAGCTGCTGCAACCCAGGGCATTGCGGTGCTATCGTTGCCTGGACATTGGGCATGTCAGGGCACGATGCACCGCCGAAACAGACCGCAGCGAGCAGTGCTATCGCTGCAGTCAGCCCGGCCACAAGGCGGCCCAGTGCTCCGCGGCGCCAAACTGCAGCCTCTGTACAGCTGCAGGGAGGCCCGCTGGGCATAGAGCGGGCGGAAGGGCCTGTGGTACACCTGCGCAGCAGCAGAAAAGGAGAAGGAGGGCCAAGGTTGCCGGGGGATCTTTACCCCCTCGTCAGCTTGGCTGCTCTACGGCCGGCTCCCGGCCTAGGAATGGAGCGGAGGGTATGGATTGCGCATAATGGCGCTCTACCATTTCCTCCAGGGCAATATCAACAACTCTGCCAGAGCTCAGGATCTCTTGCTCCAAAGCATGGCAGAGTGGTCGATTCACGTGGCTGTGGTCGCCGAGCCGTATTTCATCCAACCCAGGGATAACTGGGTTGGAGACCTCGACGGTTTGGTGGCCATTATTGGCGGGGCTCTTGTCAGCCCGTCCCGAGCTCATGGCTGGGTGGCCGCCCTCGCGGACGGCGTTGGCATAGTTGGTGCTTATTTTTCGCACAACAAGAGTCTCGCCGACTTCGAGAGTTTCCTTGTCGAGTTGAGTGCCGTCGTAGGCCGACTCCACCCTCGCCCTGTGCTGTTGCTAGGGGATCTCAACGCCAAGTCTTCGGCGTGGGGATCCCCGGTAACCGATGCTAGGGGTGAGGCGCTGGAGGAGTGGGCAGTAACCACCGGCCTGGTCATCTTAAACCGGGGCTCGGTTTACACGTGCGTGCGACAGCAGGGCGGGTCAGTAGTGGACGTCTCGTTTGCTAGCCCTGCTGTCGCGAGCTGTGTCCGCGACTGGCATGTCGCCGTGGAGGTGGAGACGTTATCGGATCACTGATATATCCGTTTCGACGTCTCCACCCAGACCGCCGGCGACCGCGGTACGCCAGCCCCGCGAATGGACGGTCCACGCTGGGCGCGCAAGCGCATCGACAAGGAACTTCTCGAGGAGGCCACCATTGTCCAGGCCTGGATCCGGGAGAGACCCATCGACGTCGAACAGGAGGCGCTGTGGTTCCGCGGGGCGATGACGCAAATCAGCGACGCGTCCATGCCCCGGGTCCACGCACAGTCAGCGAGGCGCCAGGTGTACTGGTGGTCCGCCGAGATCGCACAACTGCGTGTCGCGTGCGTAGCGGCCAGACGCCAGTACACCCGATACCGAAGGAGACGTCGTCGGGTCCCTGACGAAGAAGCCGCGCTGTATGAGGTGTACCGCGCGGCGACGAAGACTCTGCCGCTGGCCATCGGCGAGGCGAAGAAGCGAGCCAGGGAGGAGATGTTGGAGACGCTAGACAGGGATCCTTGGGGGCGCCCCTATCGAGCGGTTCGAGGGAAACTCCGAGCCGCCGCGCCTCCACTTACGGAGAGTCTCCAACCCGAGCTGCTGGAGGAGGTAGTAGCAGCCCTCTTCCCGGCGAGAGCGGAGCATATGGCTTTGCCCACGGCCGCAGAGTCTACAGAGGAGGACGCCATCAGCGTCCTGGAGGTGACACAGGCAGAGATGGGGGCGGCTGTGATGCGGCTCCGGGCCAGGAACGTGGCTCCGGGGCCCGACGGAATCCACGGCCACGCGTACCGGCCCATAGTTCTGCTAGACGAGGTGGGTAAGCTGTTCGAGCGGATAATCGCTGCCCGCCTCGTCAGCCACTTATACAGAGAGGGGCCGGACCTGGACGAAAGCCAGTTAGGCTTTCGGTATGGGCGCTCCACCATTCACGCGATATCGCAGGTGAGAGTCCTGGCGGAGGAAGCGGTGTCCCGGGGTGGGTGATGTTGGCGGTGTCCTTGGACATTTCCAACGCCTTCAACACCCTGCCCTGGAGTTGTGTTCGGGAGGCACTGCGGTATCATCGAGTGCCTCCCTACCTCCGCCGCATCGTCGGGGCTTATTTGGCGGAGAGGTGTGTCACCTACGTGGGACGTGATGGCGTCGAAAACCAGCACTGCATTTCGTGCGGTGTTCCGCAGGGCTCGGTCTTGGGCCCGCCCCTGTGGAACATCGGGTACGACTGGGTGCTGAGGGGCGAACTCCAACCGGGCGTAGACCTGACGTGTTACGCGGACGATACGCTGGTCACCGCCCGGGGGAGTTCGTACAGGGAGGCAGCGTTGCTGGCGACGGCTGCGGTCTCACAGGTGGTGAGCCGCATACGGCGCCTTGGCTTGGAGGTGGCCCTAAACAAGTCGGAGGCCATAGTCTTTCATGGCTCCCGGCGGGCGCCACCGCCCGATGCCCATATTGTCGCCGGGGGGGCTCGAATCGCTGTCGAGTCAACCATGAAGTACCTGGGATTGGTGCTCGACAGCCGGTGGGATTTCGGCCCCCATTTCCGGCGGCTGGCGCCCAAGTTGTTGGGCGTGGCTGGGGCGCTGTCAACGCTGCTTCCCAATCTGGGGGGCCCGAGCGCTGCCTGTAGGCAGCTCTACATGGGGATCATGCGATCGATGGCCCTGTATGGGGCCCCGATCTGGGCGGCTGACCTGACGGCCGGCAGCATCGCTGTTTTGCGGAAGCCGCAGAGAGCGATGGCCGTCAGAGTCATCAGGGGGTATCGCACGATCTCCTACGAGGCGGCTTGTGCACTGGCCGGATCCCCGCCCTGGGACCTGGAGGCGAAGGTACTCGCGTCACTGTATCGGTGGCGCGAGGAAGCGCGGGCGCGGGGCGAAGGGCTGATGCAGCGACATATGGAGTTGCGTCAGTCTCAGCTTCGCGAGGTCCTGGTGGTGGAATGGCGGAACAGGCTTTCACGCCCTACCGCCGGCCTCATTACCATCGAGGCGGTCCGGCCAG
Source organism: Orthosia cruda (assembly GCA_964057195.1). NCBI lineage: Eukaryota > Metazoa > Arthropoda > Insecta > Lepidoptera > Noctuidae > Orthosia > Orthosia cruda. The sequence goes on along the minus strand of CAXKVB010000131.1, from coordinate 113,226 downwards.
TGCTCGAGCGCTGGCTCGGGAGGAGGCACGGCTCTCTGTCCTTTCGAGTGACGCAGGTGCTCTCGGGGCATGGTTGCTTCGGGAAGTACCTGTGTCGCATAAACAGGGAGCCGGACGCCCGGTGTCATCACTGCGTCGACTGCCGGGAGGACACGGCGTGGCATACGCTGGCAGAGTGTGCCGCTTGGGAGGAGCCACGCCGTGCCCTCATCTCAGAAGTAGGTAGTGACTTGTCGCTGCCGGCCGTAGTCGAATCTATGGTCAGCAGCGAAGAGTCCTGGGATGCGGTGGTATCCTTCTGCGAAACAGTCGTCTCGCAGAAGGAGGCTGCGGAGAGAGAGAGGGAGATTTCATCCGCTCACCCGATCCGCAGCAGACGCCCCGGGCGTCGGCGGAGGGCGGACAACGCCCTCTTCCAACCCCCCTAAATGGGTCCAGGAGCGACGGACTCGGGAACGTCCGTCGCCCCCCACACATCAGGACCCGAGGTAGTGTTCCACGCGCGCCCCTCTTGATAGTCGCGGGGGGAGTCCAACACCTCACTCCCCTCCAACCCGAGATCGAGGCCCGCAGATGCGGGCCGGCACTAGCTGGGGGTTGCGGAAGTATAGTTGTTCCCGGGACCCCCAGCGTAGGTGCTCACACCTACGGGAACACCGGGGTGGTTTTTAGTCAGTAGGAGTCTGACAGACCCCTCCGCCCCCCCCAGGGCGGTGGACATCCATCGAGGATTTTCCACACCGGAAAAAAAAATTAAAAAAAAAGGATGCTGCGGTGGGAGAGGAGTGCCGGTATTGCGGTGCGCCGCTCTCGCTACTTCCCGCGGCCTGTATGGGGTCGCCACTGTATAATTGCGGTCGCGCTGGGCTGTAGGGGAGAAGGAGTGTCGGTATAGCCGCTTTGGCTGACAGCGGGTTCACGGTGAGTGCTAACGCGTGCCCGTGTTCCCGCCACAAGTAGCACAGTAGGACACCGTGGAGTTTTAATGGGCTGGAGTCCCACATAACTGCACTATCTCCCCGTGGTAGAGCAGTATGCATGAGCATTTCTCCACGCAAATAAAACACCGTCCTGTCTTGAAAATCAGCCGCCAGCCCCAACTGTCTACCAAGACCCGGAGTGCAAGCGCGTAGTGTTCCACGCACGCCCCTCTTAGACGTCGTGGGGGAAGTCATACACCTCACTCCCATCCACCCGACCCAAGGTCGAGGTACGCGGGCGTCGGACCCGGGGTTGCGACAGGTTCGTACTTTTCCGCGACCCCCAGTCAGGTGTCAGATAGAACACCGGGGTGGTTTTAAGTCATTAGGAGTCTGATAGAGCCCTCGCCCCATCCCCCGGAGCGGAGGACATCCAATGAAGATTTTCCAAATTGAACAAAGAAAAAGGCTTCCTGTCATACCGAATGCAGCTGAATACTAGTATGTAACACGAAGTGAGGCATTATGTATTCGTAGTCATAAGAAAACAGAGATTTGGCTACCTCTCTAATTATTACTTAGTTATTGAAATTTCTATTACGTGTTTCATTTTCAATTTCCCAGCAAATCAGTTACAAAATGAAACATCAAATTACGTATTGTAACACAAAACATTTTATTTATGCCACTTGGACTTTAACGGTGCCATTTTGTAAACAGTAAAAGACCATAAAATCTAAGAGGTTATGTTCAGGAAGCAAAGCGGGGCGTGTTGACGCAGAAGCGGACGGTAAACTGGCTTTTAAAAACTGGGTTGCAAATATTTTTGTTTAAGGTTTTTTGAGATAAAGAAAAGAGTTACGTTTTTCTTCCTGTGTTAGAGAATAGAGGTATTAAATTCGGTACTGTACGGATGTATAAAGTAAGCCAAGTTAAGTAGCTTTTTTCTATTCTTCTGTAAATAAATTCTTAGAACATGATTGTTTAATAAATGGTCTTAACCTATTGGGTGGCCAAAAGGATCAGAAATCTTTGAATATGCTTCAGATACACATCTCTAACTCCACCCTGAAAACCGCTGGTATCCTTCCCCTTTATTAGGTGATTGAATGTCGGAAGTGCGTAAGAAACAATAAACTAGACATTCTATCTCTTGAAGAGTAAAATAAAAATGTTACGGTATTTACTCCGTGACTTTTCAGGAATCAGTGCCACACATGTATTTTTTGACGATCGCAGCGAAGAAAAAGAGTGTAACGATTAAGCTGGTAGAATAAAAATACAATAAACGAATGTCGCATTTATCTAGATCCTCATTGTGTGTTTCTAAAGCATAACAATCTTTCACTGTACATCTATATACCTGAGCATTTAGAGATATAGGTACATACCTCACATTACACTTGAAATTAGATTTTCCATATAAAAACTCTGTTCGCTTATCGCTTACTGCAAGCTCCAGCTTGATCAAGTGCTTGCTATTAGCTGTCGATATGGGCATTAAACAGATTTATCGCGGGTCGATCGTAAACCCGCCTTAAGCTCTTAAGGGCAAGCCAAGCTCTTTATTGAGGATGTAATTTGTACCCGGTGCCGTCTAATTTTCTCAACATTACATAGGGATTTTTGCTTGTTGAATATGTTTTGTAAGCTCATTTATATAAAAACTGAGTAAAGCCTACTTAGCTGTGATAGTTTTCCTTTTAATTTCGCTATATATTCTACTGCCGTGAATTTATTGACATATTTAAAAGCAACTATTTAGCTGGCAGGGCGGGGGGGGACACTTGACTCTAACAAAAATTAGCAATTTAAAGCTTAATTTTACGCTAACGGACCCCTGAATCGAAAATTGGGTTTCACAGACCCGCAATTTTTTCGAATGGCCTATCCAACGATACCCCGCACCTTGGCATAGACGAGAAAAAAAACATCCCCACTTTACGTCTATATAATCATTTTAAATTTCAGGGATGGGTATGGAATCTACCTCCTAGCGGTCCATCCCGGGCAACGGCACCACGGGCTTGCCTGTGGTACGGCTGAATGATCCCACTTAAGCGGTGGTAGGCTCCGCAAGGGGCCGCCTGGCTCGCGACCACCATCCCACCGGAGTCCGGCGCCAAGCAGCTTGCTGTGTTCCGTCGGTGTGTGGGACTGCCAGTGCCTTTGGGGGAGAAGGAGGATGTCAGTTGCGCTGTTCAGAACCGGTCTTGGTCTCTGGGCTAAACTTGCCGGGTAACTCATCTTGGAGGGTAGCGGGATCCGAAGCACGGTGCCAGCCGTTGGCCGACCGCAGTCAGTTAGGGGGCCCAAGTAGCACGCCAGCCACGTGCCAAAGGCTGCCCCGCCAACTCGCGAAAAATCCCGGTATGCTCCACCGTGCCAGCTGGCGACTGGATGGGAGGACCCGGTGGCCATATCCGGGGGGGTTCGGGCGTCCCCGCAGTCTCCAAATGAGTTCCCCACAGGTTGGGTTAGCTCCAGTGTTCCACTTGGTTCACTGAGCAGCGCCTCGACAGTTTAACTTCTTCCCCAGCAAACTCTAAAAAAATTAAATGACCAAAGCGAAGAAGAATATGGTGAAACAACGGCTGCACTTCCTCCCACTAAAAGTGCACTTCACTAACATCAGGGGTGACTCACTCTAATCTCGATCCGGTCCACCACCACCTTGAGACCGAGAAGCCGCACCTGTTTTTCCTAACGGAGACGAAGATAACAACCCCGTCGGACGTGGCGTACCTCAACTACCCGGGTTACTCTCTTGAACACAAGTTCAAGAAGCAAGCTGGGGTCTGTGTGTACGTCCGCGATGACATTTGTTGTCGTCGTCTCCGTTGCTTTGAGAAATCGGGTTTTTCCGCCATATGGCTACTTGTGGACACTGGCGTGGAGAAGTCTCTCTACATCGGCGTCTACCGATCGCACACCGGTGACCAGGAGACGACAGCGCTCTTTAACTGCCTTATGGAGTCGGCCGACATGGCCCAGCAACGGTACCCAACAGCGAAGCTTAATTTTCTGGGGGACTTTAACGCCCATCATAAGGAGTGGTTATACCCGTACCGGAAAACTGACCATGCCGGGTTAGAGGCGCGCAAGTTTTCTCTATCGCTAGATCTAACCCAGCTGGTGAATGTGGCAACGCGGGTACCGGATGTTGACGGCCATACACCCAATTGCTTAGACCTACTGCTGACAACTGATCCGGACAGTCATTCGGTTTCGGTCTCAGCCCCGCTGGGAACGTCTGACCATTGTCTGGTGAAATCCGTGTCGACTTGCTCACCTCCAGATGAGAGTCCTAGAGGCACGAGGCGAGTATGGCGATACGAGTCAGCAGACTGGGACGAGATGCGGCACTTTTTTGCGTCTTATCCTTGGCGGCAAGTGTGCTTCGCCTCGGGTGACCCCTCGAGCTCTGCGGACGCGGTTGCGGATGTGATTCGGCAGGGAATGGAGTATTTCATTCCATTCTCCGACATTCCGCTCGGTCACAAATCCCGACCTTGGTATAATTCAGAATGTGCCCACGCTGAGGCCCAAAAAGAGTCTGCCTACCAAGCCTGGGTCGGGGCCCGAGATCGCAAAGTTAGAGCGCGTAGGGTTCGTGCGAGGAAAAGAGCTTTTAATTCTGCCACCAAGTTCTGCAAGCGGGTTTTGCGTCGGGCACGTTTTGACCATATTGGACGTATTGGGGCCAAGCTGGCATCACACCCTCCGGGTAATAAACAGTTTTGGTCCCTGTCTAAAGCTGTTGAATCGAATTTCTGTCGTCCCACTTTACCTCCAATGCTGAAACCTGATGGGTCGCTGGCTCACTCTGCAAGTGAGAAAGCAAATTTATTTGCATCTCTGTTTGCTAGCAATTCACGTCTGGACGCTGGATCCAAGCAACCACCTACTGTCCCTCATTGTGACTCTTCGATGCCGGAGATCGCTGTGCACACCAAAGAGGTCCGAAGAGTATTGTGCAGTCTAGACGTGAACAAGGCCAGCGGGCCTGACGGCATTCCAGCAAGAGTACTGAGGCTGTGTGCGCCCGAACTTTCTCCTGTGTTGACACGCTTGTTCCGCCTCTCTCTTGTAAAAAGAACGGTACCAAAGTCCTGGAAGCTTGCAAATGTGCAACCAGTGCCCAAAAAAGGCAACCGTGCAGACCCGGTCAATTACCGTCCAATCGCCATTACCTCCATTCTGTGCAAAGTTATGGAAAGGGTACTGAACAGTAAGTTGCTGACCTACCTTGAAGACAATAATCTCCTCAGTGACCGTCAATATGGCTTTCGCCGGGGACGGTCTACTGGCGATCTTCTTGTGTATGTCACGCACTGCTGGGGCGAAGCCATCGAGAGACACGGCGAAGCACTTGCTGTTTCGCTGGATATCTCGAAAGCCTTTGACAGGGTCTGGCACGCAAGTCTACTCATTAAGCTTCCTGCGTATGGCATCCCCGCTGGTTTTTGTAGCTGGATATCAGATTTCCTTTGCGAACGGTCGATCCGAGTAGTCATAGACGGCTGCTCCTCTGACCTTATGGCTATTGATTCCGGAGTTCCTCAGGGGTCTGTTCTCTCTGCAACTCTTTTCCTGCTGCACATCAATGACCTTCTTCAGCTTGGTATTGTTGGGTACGCAGATGACAGTACTGTTTCAGAGAGATACCTGTCCAGCGCGAGAACCAGCGTGGATGAAGTTCGTTCCTTGAGAGAGACTATGGTAGAGCGGACAGATTTGACCTTAAGCCTTGTCTCCCGGTGGGGTGATGACAATCTGGTCTCCTTTAACGCCACCAAAACACAGGCGTGTCTTTTTACCGCTAAAAGGAGTCTTTTCGATCGGGCGCCTATTTTTCGTGGTGCGTCTGTTCCAGTGACTGATCGGATTGAGCTCCTAGGCATGGAGTTGACATCCAGTCTTAACTTCGGCGCCTCCATTGAGCACAAAGCCCAAATTGGGCATCCTAAATAAGGTGAAGCGATACTTTACGCCTGGACAGCTTCTTACCCTGTACAAAGCGCAAGTCCGATCCTGCATGGAGTATTGCAGCCACCTTTGGGATGGCTCAGCAAAGTATCAGCTTGCCGCGCTTGACTCGGTGGAACGCAGAGCTAAGAGGCTCATCGGCGACATTGAACTGGTGGATACCAAGCTTCACAGCTTGGCTCATCGCCGCAAGGCTGCCTGCTTGTCGGTCTTCTACAGACTGTATTTCGGTGAGTGTGCTCAAGAACTCCACGACCTCATCCCACCAGCCCCCTTCTACCATCGGACATCTAGACGCACTGCAATTTACCATCCTTACCTTGTTGCCATTCCACCAATTCGCACCAAGCGCTTCCAAACATCCTTCATAATGCGCACAGCGAATGAATGGAACTCACTACCTGCGTCTGTGTTTCCGAACGCATTCAACCCGAATCTCTTCAAAGTTAGAGTAAACAGGCTCCTTCTGGGTAAGCTCACTCCATCGTCGACTCTGTCTCTGTCACCTATGACTTAGACTAGAGTCAAGAGCAAACCCATCTAAAATAAAAAATAAAAAACAAAAAAAAAAATGTATATCCATGCAAAATTATAGCTTTCTTGCTTAAGCTGCGGACAGACGTACGGACGGGCAGATGGACATGGTGAAACTATAAGGGTTCCTTGTTGACTTCGGAACCCTAAACACGTATTGTGCTGCCTGGATTGGCAGATTTCTCATGGACAACTTCTAAGCCTTAGAGGATGACTTTTCAAGAAACCAATAATCCATACAATCTTTTATCCCTTATTTACCCTCTTTAAGGGCTAAAATACCTTCCTTTCATCTCCTCGCTAATCATCTTGTTGGTGTAGTGGTCACAAGCGTCACTGCTGACTATGTGGTCCTGGGTTCTAAGCCCGTGTTGGGAGAAGTGTTATTAGATTTTTCATCTGGAATTTCTCAGTAGCCGGAGTTAGAATTTGTGCCCGGTAATTTTTATTTGCTCAAACACGTGTATACATGCAGGATAACATTTAAAAAAATACAAAATGTTCGGACATGTTTGCCACACTATGGCGTGCAAATATTTTGGAAGTGAATATCAATGAACAATTACGAAAATTAATTAAATCACAATAATTACAAAATGTTATCAATAACAATTTGCATAGAAATAATAATAATGCCAAAAAAAAACAAATAAAGTTGGACGTCAAATCTATGTAAAATATCAATCAAATATAATGAACAATTACTAAAATGAATTCAAACGCAATAATAAAACAATGTCAACACTAAAAATTATAAAATATCAAACAAATGTCAGATAACAATGTATGTATGGCAAAAGGCTCGCCCCCTGTTACTTGGGACTTAACATAACTGGCGATATGTGGGTGAACCTATGCTTAACCTTGCCGGAGATACAGGTGTGATGTTATGTAGTTGTTCATGTTCCTTTCTCACCTACGTTTGCACAAAAGATCATCATATAAAGATCTTACAAAAAAAAAAAAGTTTAAAGATCAGAGATCTTTTTTTGTACCCGACTGCCGAAGAAGGTAATGTGTTTATCAGTCTATCCATGTATGTATGTAAGTATATATGTTTGTTCCTATGTGACGGTCTAGAGACAAAACGGGTTTGCAGATTTTGATGATTCTGACGTAATTCGATTCGTTAACCTTGCGAGTGTCACTGGCTACATTAAAATTGGAAAATAGAAAAATGGCGGCTTTTGGGCGCCATATTGTGGGAGCCCAATATTTTTCTCCCAAAACCGTCGTGTGGGGTATCAAAATAAAGGATTTTAAAATGTGATTTCAAAAATATACACCACATATATGTTTAAATGTAACTAATACGAAAAATAAAATGTTAACTAAAAAAACTATAAAAAACCCCGACTGCTTAAGAAGCGAGTGCTCGCGTATATGTATCCTCCGACTGCACAGCATGATTTACTTCTTGTTTATATCTTTATAGTTCGCTTTTTAAGCAGCAGGATATTTGATTTTTTGAATAAACGTTTTTTTTTATTATTAAGTAGAATTTCATATCTAATGCTGTATGTGTGTATGATCCTTAGATCATACACACATACAAGCTGTAAACCCTGTCCCAAAAATCCCGACCATTAGGTAGAGATTTTCGGCTCCTAATATCGCTACACCGAGATCATAAACATTTATGAGTCTACCCTTAAAGGTCATACCAATGGAGATCAATAAATAATACATAAATCCCCTGTCAGGAGCATTTCGTTCTATTAATAAAACGTCCGTTTTATTGCCAATACAATATAATTACTGATTCTATCAAGTTAAGGACTTGATATTGTTTGACGGGTACCTACGGATGTAATGGTTTGTTACAGCATTGTTGAATGGCTGAAGTGTCAGTTTAACGGTGTGTTATAAAGGTTTTGATTATTTGAGAAACGGTCTTAGGTAGACTTCATAACAAAGACTGTTGAGGTAGGGACAAGGGTTGATTACGCTTGGCAGATAATGTTTTCAATGCAAAGTAGAGCAGTAGTTACGGGTGTTTAGGAAACTGCACCATCAGTGCGTATCAATACAGTTGAACAGCACAAAGCACACTCCTACATTTTCATTTTGGTAACTCAACAATATTTATTGCGTGTTTTACGCTGTCGAGTAGACGGATTTTAACATATAAAGCAATTAATGCAAGGGAAACAATACGTACCCTACTCTTTGAACTTACACAATTAGGGTGCAGAAGTGTGGGCTTCTTTGGCATACCTTGTCATTATAATAGTATTATAATAAAGTAATCACCGTAAATCTGTTTGACAGAAACATGGCCGACTAGCGCAGCCTTTTGTTACACTAATCGTCAAGATTAGTAACAATGTTTTTCTACAAGGTTGTTAAACGGTTCATAGAATACAAGTTTCTTCCATTTGTAGATATATAGGTTCTAGTATAGTCTTCGAATAAATTGTTGTGGCAATCGGATGGACGGACAGACAGGACGAAATCATCATCATCACTAATATTATAAAGGAGAAAGTCTGTGACTGTGTTTGTATGTTTGTTACTTCTTCACGCTTAAACGGCTAGACGGATCTGGATGAAATTTGTCACCAAGATAGATTATAGTCTGGAATAGCACATGTGGTACTTTTTATCCCGGCAATATGTTCCCTCGGGATAATTTTCGACATTCACGCGGTCAAAGCCGCTGGCCGAAGCTAGTAATATTATAAAGGTTAAGTTTTGTGTGTGTGTTTGAATGTTTGTTATTTCTTCATTCTCAAACGGCTGGACGGATATGGATGAAATTTTGCACAGGGATAGATTATAGTCAGGAATAGCACATAGGATATGTGTCTTACTTTTTGTCCCATGAATATATTCCCTCGGGATAATTGCCGTCATTCACGCGGGTAAAGCCGCTGGCAGAAGCTAGTACGAGTTAATTTAAGCGATTGGACTAAAGAGCCCTAAAAAAGACGACCAGTTTTCATACAAATAAGCAAGTCATACCAACACAATTAACTTGTTCCAACATTAATTGATAACAAAGATCAACTTTGCATGGTCAAAGAAACTAGCTAACTTCTATAAGTGCAATTAATGGATACAAACTTTCTTCATACCCCATACGTTAAGGTGCTGCTACACAAGAACTCACAGCTAAGCTACACATGTGGACTTAGCTTCGCTTTGTATGAACATTTTGGTGAGAACTATAGAGCACAAATTGGACGGGGAGCCCTCGACAGTTATAGGAAGCGGCAATGTGTTGAAAACCAAACGTATCATCGTTTCGTCATGCTACGACACTAATGACAGAGACAGAATTTTATTAGTATTAACGATGCCGTCTCTAGACGTTGCCTTTGCAGTGACTTCGTGCTCTGTAGTGGGATCATCCACTGCAAACTACGGGTGCACAGCTTACGCGGCAAACATGTTCTCCTTGTACTGCTGACATAGCAGTAGACTACAGAGCATCCAGACCCCTCGACGGCCTCTGCTAGAATCGGTATCGGTATTGTCAGAACTATCCATACTAACTAAGCGCGACAGTACTTATAGAAATTCACGGCCCGTGACCATTCTGACTATGACAGCGGCTTGTTGTTGTTGTGTGTTGTTGTTGTTGGCTATTTATTTTTTTAGACTTCATGCACAAAAGTTATAAATATGGACTTAATGCATTACGCATTCTCTACCTGCCAACCAACCAACCTTCAACCAACATTGCTCTCAGAGCAAATTGCGTAGGCGCGAATTTACTTAGCAATGGCGTTTGTAGTCGATCCAAGAAGCGGCGATTAAGAAAGAAAGAAAACGAATGAAAAAAAAAGATTTGTTTGCACCAACCAAATGACGCAAACGTTAAAAAAAAATACAAAAGAAAAGAACAAATAGGGAAAGTATGCTTCACGTCACATCCGGGCAAAGCAGCCATCGCTTAGCACAATGCCGGGACTCACGTGCGAGACAGAGCCGCTGGTTCTCTGTGCAGTGGATGACGAACTTTACTATAGCGTGACCCATTTACACTACGGGCCAGGAATACCAACGATGCACTAAGTGCATGCCGTATCAAATACTGATCAAACAAACTTTACCTACACTGTAGAGGTGTGTTTACATAGTGATAGATGGGATAGTATTTAATTAGTCTGTGACTGTGCAAGCGATGATCATTCAACTTGCTCAGTAGGTTTTAACTTTAACTTCATCTAAACTAATATTGTAAAATGTTTTAATTGTATCCGTGTTGCCAGGCAACTTGGATTTTTCCAGTTGTAAACGACCCTTTGTGCCTATTAGCCTTGTTTTTTCTGTCTCCTGCTCGATATGGGAAGTGGAAATTATGTTTTTTTTCTACTTCTCTGTTATTCTTTTCTGATTAATATATTTGCAGGATCCAAGACAGTTAAATTCATTCTCCGAGACTTCGTTGCTTCATTGCCTCGGCGCTTTTCTGGTGGACGCCACTGTCGATTCTGGCTTTCAGGAGTAGCAGTGGTTTGGGAATAGTGCGGTGAGATTGTCCCAAAAATAAAACTTTTTTGCAAAAAAATACAACCGACTGCCAATTTTTTTTTGACGACATATGATTATCTATACAATGTCACAGATATGCAAGAATAGGTTAACCGAATAACATGAAACATGAACACAACCTTCGAAATTAGAGTGTATCAGGATGAACTGTACACACCTGCGTACCCCTTAAGAGCGTATCGGCGTGATATTATGTTATGAAATGGTTTAAACAATAAACAGACATGCGATTGCAGCTACCCCGAGATATTTGCCGTCATTTATTGAAGAGTTCTGTTGTAAATCTCCGAAGCTTTAAATTTAAATGGAGCCAAATGAGAAGCAACAGCTCTAAAATAAAAAAGAATCATCAAAATCGGTTCACGTAGTAAAAAATTCTAAGGTTACAAAACTTTAAAAAAACTACAGTCAACCTGAGAACCTCCTCCTTTTTGAATTCGGTTAAAAAATGTTTAAATTGTTTAGGGATTATTTTTTTATTGGGAAAGCAAACAGTAATATACTAAAAATGTACAAAGTGTCTTAAATATATGACTCAACAAATATACTTCACACTACATTTTCTACAGAAGCTTACTACTTACACTAATACAAACTGATTAGCAAACCTTATTGCAGTCAGGGTATGGAGAAACATTAGAAGCTACTGTTGATCCTACAAAATTTTGATTATGTTAGTTCTAAATATATATATTATTATGCCTTATAAGACAGTCTCTGTAGGTACTTATACGATTACAACAATTGTTTTCCTGCTGCTAGCTACACTATTGCCAAGTACCATATAGTGTTTTATAACTTCTTTTTCTTCTTTTCACGTCTCAATCATTCTTATTTTTTTCCCAATCAGTCTGAAGCTACCTGAGCAGATCTGTCATTCGCTAAGTTCAGATCCCGAAAGGTGTAGACGGCTGGGATATACATTTAGTCAAAAAAGTTTCGGGAATGGATGATTTGTTTATGGTTGGTGTTTGAGTTACATCTGTTATTTAGTTATATCCACTGACCTCTATCATACAAGTACGCTGGACTTCATATTATCGATGACAAAATGAAGACATTTGATTTTCGCCATTTTGGCGCTGATAGCAATGTGACTTAACGTGAAAGTCCATGGAACTAATATTAGAGATGGGACACAGCCTTCGGTAAAAAAATACTTTTATGGGCTTTATCGATCGCGAGAATAATTTAATACGTAAGAGAAAAACCCAGTTATTTTTATTATGATTCATTTTTAAGTAATAGAATAATTGCTTTAAAGGTTAACTGAAAAATATTTTCAGTCAGATTGCAAGCTAGTGGATAGTTACTGTCAGATCAGTGAGATTTAAATACGGGGATAGGCTAACATCTTATCCTTAAAACTAGTATATTTGAGCAAGTATCTCAAGTACACTAATTAGTTAATACTTACAATCGTTCGGATTCACTCGGTTGGCGCCCATCGGATTCGTGAAGGGAACATCATTTATACAATAATAATTAATGAGATGGATAATCATTTACAACGGACGTATTTCTCGCTCTCATCGCTCAGATTTTTTGAGATTATTTGAGCATTATGCGGTGTTTAAGAGAGAAAATAAGATGAAGTAGGCCAGATTTGTGGAAATAAAATTCTTGGATCTTGCACCACAATATAACGCGCCTTCGCACTAGGCCATCACTGTGAACAAACTTTTGACCAAAATCTCAACAAATACCATCGAGCAAGCACTTTATTCACCAGATATGGCTCCAGCCGACTTTTTTCTTTTTCCTAAACTCAAATTACCACTTCGTAGCACCCGTTTTCATAGCAGAATACATAAAGGAGAATTCACGGCGAGAACTGAACTCGATTTTAGAAAAAGCGTTTAAAAAATGTTTTATGATTTGATTATTCGTTGGTAAAGTGTATCGTTTCTGAAGGAGCATACTTTGAAGGTTATAAAATAAATTTGGATGAATAACTAACATTTTGTGTATCTTTTCCCGGTACTTTCTTGACAGAGTTGTACATTATAATTATTATTATGTCCACACGGACAAAATTAATCTAATTTAATTATTTGCTAACACGATATGGTGGTCAAACGCAAACCTATAAATAAAAATACAAATTCGCAGGCTGAAGCTAGTATTTTATTAGCACAATTTTTTACTATGACTAGCTACAGTCGAATACAATATGATTACAAATTGATAGCTCCATTATTTCCTAGCAGTATGATTTCTTAGTTTGTCGTGCTGTTGACTGTTATGTACTTCCTATAATTGTGCTTTTATACATTTTTGTTTCCATTCTTATTAAGTATGCGTATGCAACAATCTTTTATCTAATCAGTACTTATAAAACTAAACAATTACTGTACAAAAGGTTCGTCTTAATTGCATAATCGCATTTGGAACAGCCTCTTTACTACCTTAAGGGCAAGCGGTAAAATTAATTGTCCCTATTAGCTCCTGTACTAAGTTTTTATTAACGCCGCCGCACCGTTCTGCTATAAATAGCCAGTGACGTTGTATTGAGGGCTATATTTTCCCTTTTCTGTCAATATGATTTCACTATTTTCCATGACACCTGCTTAAAAATCATGGATAGAATGAAGGATACTTATAAGAAAAATACGCAAGAAACAAAATTTTGAATTCTTCAGTTTTCTATTCTCTCTGATTCAGATTGGATCATTCAATCTTCAAAACAAATGTGTTTGTTGTGGAAAGTGTGTCACTTGAGCAAATTTAGAATTTTAGAGTATAAACTTTATTATAAAGATTATGACTGCATCTCATAAAACACAGTACCTGGGCGACCGAGCTCTGTTCGGGTGAATATAGAGAAAATAACGTTTTCTAAAAATGAAACTTAGCTAGATCGATTTATCGAAATTCAAATTTCATTTATTTCAATCCAATTGATCATATATGCTGTACATTTGAAATTAAGACATTTTTTTTACAAAATAATCACACTAAATATATCTATATATATATAAAAATAATTCATTAAATAATATAAACAAAATTAAAACATTTTCTTAAAATTAAATTGAAATTATAAAATCAAATTAAAATAATAAAATAGAAATATAAATCATTAATAATACGCCTGCCTCTGAGCCATTTGTTTTTTTGTTATTACATTAATCATATAACAATGGTTAATGTATTGACAATCAAACCTGTTTGCAAATACGCTCAGGATGGCGTTAAAGGTGGTCCGGAGCCTGCGCCCCAGAGATGTGCACCGCTATTGCATCGTCGTGTAGAAACAGACGCGCTGCAGTACCGGGGCAGCCCCAACAGCACCCTGAACGCATTATTATACTGAACACGGAAAGCGTTGTACTGCTTCTGGGTATATGAAACCCACAGACTGGCCGTGTACAGGGACGTACAAAATGCTCTGTAAATGTAATCTCCCTATCGATGTCCGCATCGTCGCTCAGCTCAGAGGTAACGATATGCCCGAGATATTTGAACTGTTGAACTCTTTTTAACTTGACACCGTTCAGTCTAATAGGTGGAACAGAATCCGGGCAGCTCCGACCCCTGGCCCGAAAGACCATGCATTCACTCTTCTTTGCGTTATAGAGCAAACCGTGATCCAGTGCGTAACGCTCGCATATGCTCAGCAACCTGGACAGACCACACACCGAGGCGCTCAGCAGTACCATGTCGTCTGCGTAACTAATATTGTTTACACAAACACCATCAATATAGCAGCCGACACGGGTGCTGCTGAGCTCCTCTATTAGTGCATTCACGTACAGGTTGAAGAGCCTCGGCGAGGTCAGCTCTCCCGGCCTTACCCCGCACTCCAGCCTGTACGGCTCCGACAGAGCACTCGACCATCGAACGACGTTGACCTGCTTAAGATTTAAATACTTGAAAATTTCTATCAGTTCGACAAGCATTGAGATGTTTGTTAATTTTTGCCATAATATGTCATAGCTAACCGGGTCGACAGCCCTCGAGAGGTCGAGAAAACACGCATAAATAGATGTGCTCCTATCAGAGTAGTACTTGACAGTTTGCTTCAAACACAGGATAGCTGACTCAGTAGACAGTCCTGACTTAAAACCAAATTGATTGACGTGAGTGTTTACCACCCGGTTTGTATCAAGCAAACTGTCAAAAACCTTAGCAAGCACTGTGGCTTATCGCCCCCGAAACCCCCTGCATACAAAATTTCATGAAAATCGTTGGAGTCGTCTTCGAGATTCAGCTTATATATATACAAGAATTGTTCGTTTAAAGTATATATATATATATATATATATATATAGATAGATTAACATTCAGAATTATTTATTTGCCAGCAATGTAGGTACAAGTTTGAGATGGTACAGAAGGTGTTGCCACTACATTCTGCCTTAAGGCAGGCAAAATCATTTTTTTTTTGAAGTTACAATACAATACTTAGCTTATTGACTAACTAACATGGCACCAAAAAATGAAACACTTTAATTACATAATTTTCACATACATAGTTCATTACAAATCAATAAGCTAATATAGCAATTATTACAAATTGTTATCATTTAAATTGTCAATTACAAGAAAATTTAAGATACAGTTATAAATCTTTATCATTCAGGAAGTCAAAAAGAATTTAGAAAAACGTTATTTCATTCGTTCGTAGCACTCATAACCGGCGTGCATGTATAACCGAAGCATGAACGTAAACAAAGCAGTATGTCAGGGATAGCAGGTGGCGTTCTGTAGTGTCTGTCTATAGTCACGAAAAAAATGTGTGTATTTATGTACGTATGTTTGTATATATTAGTTTGTTGAACCCCGGGAACTCCCTAGAAACCACCACACTAATAAAACAAAACAAATTTTCCTTCACCGCTGCCGAATCCGAAAACATGAGTCCCCATTGACTCACATGGCTATAAAAGTTTATTTCTGAAATGTCTAGTTTCAAATTGAATTATATGTCTCAAAAGGGCTGTCGCTTTGACGTTTTTTATTGACCTGATTCAATTCGCCATTCCCACGGTAGGTAGGTCCTGTTTCAGTTAGTGCCTATATAGTGTAAATGTGTGTTTCAATTTTAGGTATAGATAGATCTAGCTTAAGAATTGCGAAACTTAAGTGGCAGTGGGCAGGGCATATAGCTCGCAGAACGGATGGCCGATGGGGCTGAAAAGTTGTGGAATGGCGACCGCGAACCGGAAGACGATGCGTTGGAAGCTTAGGCCTCCCACTAGGTAGACCGGTGAACTGGTTAAGGTTGTCTAGATGCGAGACACACGGGATTGGTCAATGTGGCGACGCCTGGGGAAGGCCTATGTCCGGCAGTAGACGTCTTTCAGCTGAAATGATAGGTCTAGGTTTGTACCTATTGATAAATGCAAAAGGTATGTGAAGAACTAGAAATCTTTGCAACTAGCATCATCATTCTCTTATTCAAGAACTTTATACACACTGACATTCAATCAACGATAATGATTGGGATTGACCTCCTGATATTTCTGTAGTACATGCACTGACCTCTATTATACAAGTCAAGTACACTGGACTTCATACTATCGATGACAAAATGAAGACATTTGTTTTTCGTCATTTTGGCGCTGATAGCAACGTGACTTAACGTGAGCGTCCATGGAACTAATGTTAGAGACCCTTCTCTAACATTAGTTCCATGGATGAATATTTTTTTACCGAAGGCTGTGTCCCTACACAGCCTTCGGTAAAAAAATATTTTAATGGACTTTATCGATCGTGAGAATAATTTAATAAGTAAGAGAAAATTAAAATCCCAGTTATTTTTATTATGATTCATTTTTAAGTAATATAATAATTATTGCTGTAAAGGTTAACTGAAAAATATTTTCAGTCAGATTGCAAGCTTTAAACTAGTGTATAGCGTGCTAGTAAAGTTAAAGCGCGTTACTGTCAGGTCAGTGAGATTTAAATATGGGGATAGGCTAACAACTTATCCGAATTTCAGAACACTTATGACTGCATACCACGGACATGTTGTCTCTCTTCTTCGGTACGGGATAATCTTTTGGGGCAACTCAACTTCCAGGGAAATGATATTAATATCACAAAAGAGGTGTGTTAGGGCTATTTGTAAACTAAAAAAGACTGATAGTTGCAAGACATACTTCATTGATTTGAATATTTTGACCGTGCCATGTATTTACATATATGAAATGTTAATATTTGTGAAGAACAATATCAATCTGTTTAAAAAAATGAGAAGTACACGCTATAAAAATCACATATGTTTCCCTTTTAATAGAACGCATTTTTTGAATAGTAGTATATTCTGCATGGCACCAAGGTTGTATAATCATTTGCCAAAAGAACTGCTACAGATACAATCTTTGAATGTTTTTAAAAGTACTTTGAAAAAGCTTTTGATTTCTAAGGCCTATTACAGTGTCACTGAATACTTAGAAGATAAGATATGACAAAAAAATGGATTATATGACATTGTACTTATTTAATATTGTGACATTTCAAATTTATAATTTTATGTGCTGTAATTTTTAATAATTGTATTGACATTGTGTATGAATTATATGACATTGTTCTTGTTTAATATTGTGACATTTCAAATTTATAATTTTATGTGCTGTAACTATGTATTAATAATTGTATTGACATTTTGTAATAATAATGAATGAATCTTATTTATTAATCTAATTGTGATATACTTGTATGCTATTTTTGGCTAACATAGCGGCAAAAATGTTATTTAAGACCTAATGTTACCTATGTCTACAAATGATTAAATGAAATGAAATGAAATGAAAACTAGTATATTTGAACAAGTATCTCCTCGCTCAAGTACACTAGTTAGTTAATACTTACAATAGTTCGGATTCACTCAGTTGGCGCCCATCGGATTCGTGAAGGGAACATCAATCATACAAATAGTTGTGAACGAATGAGATGGATAATAATTTACAACGGACGTATTTCTCGCTCTCATCGCTGAAATCCTGTCTCTGTAGTGTTAATGTGCAAATAAGTGTGACATCGCATTCCAGCGAGGTGAAAACTTTTATCAGTTTTCAACTCTGTTGCAGATGCAGATATAAATTGTTTGACTTCAAAACATTTTTTAATAAGATTATAATTAAATATATAAATATTATAATAAAATTATAATTATCATGATATTATTCCAGAATTCATTCCAGGCACAGGAACGTGGTGATTGGTACAAGAAGAGAGAGGCCTGTGCTCAGCAGTAGGTGAAGCCAGGCTGTGGATGATCATGATGATGATTCCAGAATTTAGTATTACACATTTATTTATTTATTTTTATAACAATTACTTGCTGTACTTACAGTTTGCACCAAAGCGTACAGCAAGCCACCACTACACATATAATAACACTTATAAACTTAAAAACCTAATACACACATTTAACATTGTTTTTCCATTGAGCATAAATATGTCGACGCCAGGTTCCTGAGAAATTAGGCCGTTCAGCAAATTGAGCGCCTGGGCTGTAGGAGCATGACGAGCTGTCAGGGTACGTGAGGGCGGAGCCGCGAAAAGGCAGCGCGGGGCACAAGCTCGCGACGCCCGCATTCGGTCCGGAGCGAATAGTGAACAGCGAGCTAGCGTGGACGAGTCGTCGATCTTATAGTTCAGCAGTAGGTAGTAGTGCATCAACAGCGCACACTTACGTCGCAGTTCCAGCGTGTTTAACGCAATACAATTACAATTACGCAATACGTTTACAATGCTTTTTGAACGTGCAACATGGATGCATGCTGTGTCTATCGCATCTTATTGTATACTATGCTTGTATCATATTGCTTGTATTATAAGAATAAACAGTGTAACAATTGTAGATAGGCCAATAAACAATAAATATTATTACTGATTATTAGGCTTTCATCATCAATACCAATATGAGATATTTAGTTGCAACATATATTACAACGAGAAGTCAATACAGTAGATGAGTGAAACGTCTTGCCTATTTTGATATTAGTTTAATTTAAAAATATCACTAATACTGATATATTAGTTACAATATTATAATATTTCCAGGCGAATACGTTAATATTATTCTTGAGAAATATCGGTATTAACCTATCACTAAATGTGTCACTTTTAGTTCCTGAGACGCTCGAGGGGGCGCTTTGAATCGGCACATAAATTAACTGTCATTTCATATAGTATATTTAGTCCAGCGTACTTGTATAATAGAGGTCAGTGAGTACATGACAAGCCCATACATATTTGTCAATTTTTATCGCTGTATTTCCAATTTTTTATTAGTTTTTTTCTGTTTTTTTTGTACTATTTTTTTATACTATTTTTTTCTCTTTGTCTAGGCCTTGTTATTCTTAATTATTACTTCATTTTCATTTTTTTTTTAAACTGCCACATACTTGGAATTTTACCTGTAGTTTGGGTGCGTTTACAATCATTTAAACTCACATACCTACACAAAAACAGAACAACTATCTATAGACCAAACGATTTTTTTTTCGTGCAGATTTCGAACACGTGGCATGCAGCTCAGTAGCCAATTACTCAGCTGCGCCAATATTAATATTGCGGCGCAAAATTACTGACTAGTTTCATAATTATGTATTAATCACTCACTCCCTCTTTTACCCATAACGAGTCTCCATCCATCATTTGATCGTATTTAGGGTTCCGTAGTCAACAAGGAACCCAAAAGGTGAACGCGCACCTAGACGCACCGCAGGAGCCGCAAGCGCCGCAGTCATCGCATTTTCTCAAGCCCCGTGCAATCTGCTCCGAACGCACCGCACGGATCGAATCCACTTCAGTACATCTTATTATATCAATCATTACTATACGGATACGCATAACGTCTCCGTATGTTCTTTCTTCTTCTTGTATGTGGTAAAATAAAACAAGCAAATTTTTTTTTTTGTTCTTCCTCCTGTACACGTAAAGTGGGGAGGTTATTTTTTTCCCGTCAATCCCATAGTGTAGGGTATGGTTAGATAAGCCATTCAAAAATATGATGGTTCTGTGTAATCTATCTAATTTTTGTTAAGGTCAAGTGTCCCCGCCCTGCTAGCTAAATGGTTGCTTTTGGATATATGAATAAATTCACGGCAGTAGTATATATATAGCTAAGGAGGCTTTACAAGTTTACCAGTAATAGTCGATAAACTTATAAAATGTACTTGGAATAGTAAAATAAATTATTTATTGATGTACAACAGTTTTCGAAAGGCAAAGTATTTTTTTTCCCTTCGTTAGAGCAATGTTTGGTGCTTTCATTGTTTATGACCGTTAGTATTGAATGTTTATGTATCGAATGTTACCTATTTATTTTGATGAATGTAGCTGTTTATACGGTGGGGGTTACAGAGCGTTCTGTGCGCGAGTCAGACTCGCACTTGACCGGCTTTATGATCTACATTTTCTCTGCGCCATATTCATACTCGAAACATTCCTTACAACATTAGTAATTTGCTAATTAATGCTTGCAAGATTACTCGCCACATGCACGTGCATGCAATAAATATATCATCTTCATTTCAAGTTTCAACACACTATTATTAACGTCTAAAGAAACAATTATAAATTAATTGAATTATGTTGAATTGCAGTAGAAGATCTCGATAAGAGGTGATTTATTTCTGTGAATAAAGGTTTGAATTAACTATATTCATTGAATCGTAAAGGCATACGTCATGTTATGCATAAGGAAATACAACGCCCATAATCAGCATTGTCCTGTCCTTATCTTTATTTGGGTCAACTCAGTAAGCATAATCTTCTTCTTCGCAGTACATCATCCCAATAGGTGATTAGTTTTCTTTTCAAAATCAATGTCAAATTTCTTTAATTCAATTAGGTCATTAAGTGGCACCTTTGAACGCCAAACATTTTTATTTATAAGTAATAATAATTGATTCTACCGTCCATGCGGAAAAGTAGCTTGTTATGGAGAAGAATGGACAAGAAACTCCACACATACTCTTTTAACAAAAAAGTGTTTAACAATATTTACATACATACATTAATTCAAATACGTGAGGACGAGGCACCCAGACTAACACTACTATACTACGTATAGATATTAAGTATTACAAACACAAACATGTAAAGTCATTCATTTGATAAATAGGAACATGGTTCTCACATACTTACAAATATTGCAAACTTAGATAAATAACCTAATTCGACAACAACGGTACAATTGTTAGTGCGAGTCAATTTCTTAAACGAAAAGGGAAGAAAAAAATAAAACCATACTGTAATTATGAATATATAGATAAACAAGTTTGTCTATACTATTAGCCGAGCAGGACCAGCATATTTCCAAGCATTCACATCTTGAATATAATCAGCTAATTTGTAATATGCAATTACACAGTTTAACAAAAGTTTAAAATTTTCGTTCATTTAGTTTTAATATATCACAAGTTAATATGTTAAAGAATTTAACACCGTACCCATGAAATAAGTGTGTACTTAAGCTAATCTATAATATGGTTGATCTTTCTAGGCAAACCTAATTCACCCGGTCCATCCATTTCCTTCTTTGACTCTCCTTTCCTTTAATCATTCATATTTATAATAAAAACTTTCGTTAAGACATGTTCCTAATTCCGGATTACATTCCTATACCAAAATTCACATAAGATTCATACAATTAATTTTATTCATGATTTATCTTGTTTTCGGTAAATTAAATGGTACACTTACAAATGAACACATTCATTTGTTTTTATATGGACATAACATAATATACCCAATTTTCCAAATTTATGCAATATCTACGAAACACAAACTAAACCTGCAGCCAGTTTTATCGTGACAGCAAATATAGCCCAACTTCAGCACAAAATCCATTGGATTTAAAAATTAGGAATTCTCCCACCGTAACCCAGTAACAGCCAAGGGGAATTTTAAAAGCGTAATCGTTAAGAACCCGTGAATTCTTTATATTGCTCCACAAAACCATTTCTGTAGGAGATTGTTTATTTAAAAATGGAGGAGATATAAGGAAGCGCTTAGTCCTGGGACAGGACGACGGGATTTTGGTAAATTCATAAGTATGAGAGAAAGGAATAATTCATGTTTCATGGTATCCAGGCTACTTTGGAGGGTCTGTAGTTACTGTGATATACAGAAAAGCCATTTTCGGACTTTTTGATTCGTGCATAATTAGTGGTATCATTCTTCATTCAGCAGTTATTTAAAATTTTGCCACAATGTTTTTATTACCTACTCGTGTTTGCAGTCGATTGTTTATTTGTTTAATAATATGCCAGCGCTTATCTGTTCTACTGCAAGGTAAAGTTACTCAAAGTAAAGGCACTCACTTTAATGACGTATTCCACATCGGGCACCCGTTTTAACGGCACTTAAGTTAATGGCACCTGAGGTATTCCACATACCGTCATCATTGCTGACGTCGAATGACACTTGTCTAGAGCCTCTGATGACTTGAAACACAGGCCTTTAAAGTATAGCTTAGGCAACTCTCTCACAGTAAACTAAACCATATCATGTATCGTAAGTGTAACAATGTCTGTAATGTTTACTGTGCTGAGAAATTAATAAATGTTAAATATGGATGATGTTTCCTGTGACGAAAAATTATAATTCTATTTAGTTCGTCAGTGAGTTTACCAAATAACATTGGACACGTATTTTTCGCTCTACCAAGTCAATAAAAAATTACAAAGTTAAAGCGCATCAATTTTCAGGAGTGGGGGCTTGTGACGTCACTAAGGCATTATAAAGTGCACTTGCAGCGTGACGTTTTACGATATTTAACGCATTACATCGTAGTCACTTTATATTTACGTGTCAAAAGAAAAAACGTGTCCAATATTTTTTATTAATCTTATTGACGGACAAAAAACGAATGTTCAGTAAACTATCCTTTTTAGACCCGGAAAAACTAAATGTACATAGCAAAATCTATAGCGCAGATTATTACGCTTTCCGAGTAAAGGACCTAAAATTTGAGTATGTAGGTATGAATGGCAAGCAATTTACTGTTATTAGGCAGACACGAGCCATATTTGCCCAAATACCAGAAGACATACATGAAATTCTCAAGTACCATTTCGAGAGCTTCATTAAGTTGCTAAAGATATTTCTAAAGTGCTAATGAGCGATAAGGTACGCAAGACATTATTAGGGCTCTTAAGGAGAGATGTCAGAAGACATAATACTATATGAGCTCCTATATTACGTTTCTTAAGAAACCATTTTAATGAGCAAAATGTGAGTGTTCTTCACTTCTGCCTACGCTTTATTAATATTATTTTTAATACTCGTATAAGCTGGCTTAAAGTCACCCAAACGGCAATCGAGAGGGCTAGAGTTTTCTTGCGAGATTATATCGGAAATGAAGATAATATGCTAAAGAACCACTGTTACCGCTCGAAGAATCGTGTGCCAGTGGGCAGGGCACATTGCACGCAGAATGAATAGTTGATGGGACTAAAAGGATCTGTAGTAGCGACCACATGCAGGCAGACGAAGCGTTGGAAGTCCTCTCTCTAGATGGTCAGATGACCTGATTAAGGCTGCAGGAATGCGCTGGATGGAGTACATAGAGGACTAATCGGTGTGGCCACACTTGGGAGAAGCCTAAGTCCAGCTGTCGTCCTCTTTTGTCTGATTTGAATCTGATGATGTACATGAGATCATTTTTTCGGTCGTCCGAAAAAGAAAAAAATCTTCCTGCCTTTCGCTAAATATGATAAATCAGTATAATATATTATGGCCCCATTATAATATACGGAGTTATCTGATTCATATTTCTCATTCATCAAGCTTTAGGTATACCTCAATTCTTCGGACTTTCAGTAGACATGCTACCTACTATTTAGCCCACTCTCAATTCAGCTGACTCAGCGGTACGTGTGAGTCTTGTTCTATTTATTATAAATTATTTAATTTTCATAGCTAATTTAGCTTCATGGCTTTGCGGACAAATCTAACAGTTTCAACCTAGGCTTTTAATTTACTCAGAGAAGATTCTCCTCATTACCCGTTTCACATAAAACTATTGTTATCTTCCGCCTATTAATATCACATTTAATTCATCAATCTCCTAACTACTCGATAGTTATACATAAACAAATCACTGTAAATTGGCACAAGATACGCCCAAGGGGTTGTAACTATGGCAACTGAGGCACAAGAGGATTAGTGACCACAACACGAATACCTACCTACACTATTAATGAAAGATGTCACAGAATAGATGGTGGATACAGAAGACCGACTCACGCAGAAATAGATGCGTATGTATGACGACCTCAAACAAATGACAGTGGCGAGTGCGCTTGCAATATGTGAAGTGTGTTTTTTGTCGTGGCCAGAAGAATTGATAGCTTCATGATGATGATTCATGAAATAGAAAATAGCCGCTACGCACATCATGACATGGTCTGGCGAAATCAATGATTAAACGAACAGCTAAACGCACGTTTATTTCATGATATGGTCAAACATTACTGACCATTGTGATGAAAAGCTAATAATAATACGCCTATTGAAGATAAAATTTAACTGAAATGTCGTTACAACACATAGCTTCTAGCTTATAGGTATTGCGGTGCGCCGCTCTCCCTACCTTCCGCGGCCTGGACGGGCCGCTACCTTCTGATGGCGGACGCGATGGGGCCGCAGGGGAACAGGAGTGTCGGTATAGCGATGGCCGCTCTCCCTATCCCCTGCGGCCGAAAAAATGGTTGGTTTGGTCACTGGGTTGGTCACGGCGCACATTGTGTTCTGGTGCGCCGGGTGATGGGGGGTACTCCCCAGAGGAGGGTCCGGTGACGGACAGCCACAGCGGGTTCGCGGTGAGTGCCGCGTTCCCGCCATAATCGGCATAGGAGGACACCGTGGAGTTTTAGTGGGTTAGAGACCACATAACTGCGCTATCTCCCCGTGCTAGCGCAGTATGCATGAGCATTTAAAAACGCTAAAAAAAAAAGAAAAAAAAAATTAGTCACACGATACCCCTTGATAAGACTGATGGCAGATTTTATTTATTTATTTTATTATTAATGTTCACACAGAAAATACATAATAACAAAGGAGTACAAGAGACTGCTTATTTCTTAAGAAATTTCCACCAGCAGACCCGCGAAAAGGAGAAATAAAGAAGAAATGTAGTCAAATAGTGTGTGAGAATAGGAAGAGAAGAAAAGTGAACGACTTACC
This sequence comes from Orthosia cruda, assembly GCA_964057195.1. Classification (NCBI taxonomy): domain Eukaryota; kingdom Metazoa; phylum Arthropoda; class Insecta; order Lepidoptera; family Noctuidae; genus Orthosia; species Orthosia cruda. The sequence goes on along the minus strand of CAXKVB010000131.1, from coordinate 88,132 downwards.
TAAGATATCAAAACATACAAATATAGTGTAAATTATTTATATTTAAATAAATACATAACTCTAAAATATATAAATACTAAATATATATACATATGCTTATAAATTCAATCAGATTTGAGAGAAAAGATAATGCTCTTTTAATCGTTTTTAAAATGCGAGATTCTATAGTATTTAGATCTCTGATGCTAGGCGGAAGTGAGTTCCACAATCTTACAGCATGGACAGAGAAGGAATAGGAATAATAGCTAGTTTTATGAGGATGGATCTAAGATATCACCTACATAGTGCATCTCAGGCCGAGCGCAAGAAAATTGTTTACGCAGGTAGGAAGGATAAGACGGGTTGTGTAAGATGTTGAAGCGGAGACATAAAATCCGTCTCAACATTCGTGCATCTCGCATCCAGCGGATCCCCGCAACTCGTGTAGCTGTTATTATTTAGCGATGAGCTTTTCACCTTCTGCATCTATCTATTTACTCTCACTGGACATATTTTGTGTGTACTATAGATAGTATTGAATGAATCAGTTCAGTACCTTTGTTGTGGTTTTTGGCACAATAGTTGTTCGTTTTGGGATGGCTTAAACCTCTAGTTGGCAGTTTTGTGGCTTTTTTAGAACAGACTATGAACCCTTTTGAAAGACAAGTTTTAAAGTCTAAATCAGTATTAATGCCTTAGAAATACGTCTCGTTATCTTTTAGACTATTCATTTCTTTTTCATCAACTAGGTATTTTGAGTATATCATTGTACCATATGCATTTCTCAATTTTAGCATTGTCAATTAACTTTATACATTTTTAAATTTCATCAATTTTATACTTCTTTCAATTTTACCAATGTTATTAATTTTATATGTTTTATCATTTTTTATTGTTTGTATTCTAATTTATCAATTTAAAACAATTTTCATCAATTTTATACATTGATTAATTTTATCATTTTTGCTTTTATTATTGTCTTTTAATTTATTTTAGTCCAGTGACCTGCCCCCGTTTTAATGATGTAATACAAATACTTATTTTATTTGTTCTCTTTTGTTAATGGGCACATAGAACTTTTATTTTTGTTGTGTTATAGGTATTTATGAGTCGCCAAATTTTATTTTAGGTGTTTTTTTTTACAAAAATCTGTATTTTATAAACGTGTATTGGTGTTATCGAGGGTATGGCACTCGTAGGCTGCAGCTGAAAATCAGCGTCAGGTGGTAAACTCTGTATTACCATTTGGCATTATGCTGAGCTGAGGCCTTTTTGGCATTTATAGTTTTAATTATTTATTTATTTATTATTTATTTAGTAATAGTAATTATTAGGTGTTTTTGTTTTGAATGCCAATAAACACTTTTTCCTTTCTTTTCGAATAATATATTTTTCCAAGTATTTGGAAACCTAACAAAGTACAGGGTGTAAATTAAAGGAAACGAGCGAACAATAAAGCCTCGTTTTGTCGTCCTTGATAAATTTTCCCATAACTCAGCACCACGCTTGTACATGTACATCATGCTTTTATCTTTTACATTGGCGGGACAGCCCATGGGTCCTATCTTATTCCCTGAAGTCCCATTCAGCAAAAATACTGACGGTACTTTGGCACTTCCTCTTTATCAAAATAAACCGTATGTGGATTTCTTAAGGTATACTTTGCAGTGCACCTAGTAACGTGATTGCGTGCTTTTGGTTTATATAGGGTTTGCTATAAATACTGACCAGTAGAATATTTAAGACTCTTATTTAGGAAAAAATATGAAATGAAAACTCATGACATTTCGAAATAATTGAGTAAATATTTTTCTTTGGTTTTACGTTATCATGATTTGCCCGGAAATAATGAGGAAATGTTTCCTGAGTGTCAATACCCTTTTTGAATTTGTGGTTGTAATAAGAGAGAACCCGAAAGGGGTCCACACAAAACCATTCTCAGATGATTGTTGTTATTTGTAGTAATTGATTGGTGTTATCATAAGTTATTTAATCTTTATCATTTATTTAACCTAGCCATTTCATTTATTTTACTTATTTTTATCTTTTTAAATAATTTATTTAATGGTAAGTAATCAAATCTTTAATCAATCAGATAAATTAACTTGTTTTAGTGAATTATTTATTTATATACTTAATTATTTATTTAATCAACCAATTTCTATAATCAAAGTTATTTTAATGTACCTATAAATTGCAATGTTTTGTCTTGTTTTTAATCTAATTTATCTATTTTTTATATAGTAAAGAAATAAAAAAAACTCAAATAATAATATTTTTGATGTTTTTTTTTTCAATAATGTATAATTTAAATGTATTCATTTCTTTTAATCTGATTCATCTATTTATTATTAACAAATTATCTCAAATAATAATGTTTTTGATGAACTTATTTAAATTACTTTTATTAATCTAATTTTGTTTGTTAAATTTATATTGTTTTGTCTGTGTGGAATAAATAAAACTGTATTATAAGAGAGGAATTTGTCGCTGTAATGGATAACATTTACCTGATGAATAATTTGTTGTGGAACATTCATAACATTCAAAAAGGTGAAGGAAAACATCGTGAGAAAATCGGCATGTCCTAGAACCAAAAATTCGAAGACATGTGACATCCATCAACCCGCACTGGGCCCGCGTGGTGGATTACGGCCCATTCCCTCTCACAGAGAGGAGGCCTGTGTCCCAGCAGTGGGAACATTAATAGGCTGATGATGTGATGTGATGTGTGAACATTCATTATATTGTTTGTTTCAATAAATGTACAGTTTTCATAGTTTTTGATAAGTAGCTTTAACTGATTATTTAGTTTACATTCATTAAGGAAAGGATTATTAAATATATTTACTACAAATACATTGCAATTTTCAAGAAAATGTAACGCTAAAGAAATTTCTGACATAAACTCTACTGGATTTACATCATTACTTCCTGTCATTATGATAACATTGTCGGTTTTGGTCAATGTCTTAGCCATGTTAGCAGTCCGACAAGACATATTTCGTTCTTGCGTTTGATCTTATTATAGATTGTATTTTATAATCCTTGATTATAAGTTCACTTTTATACTCGATTAGCATCTGAACGATGCCCTTCCTTGATTGTCCGATAGATTAAATATTTTGCCACATTCTTGACTACATAATCGGTCATTATTCTCAACTTGAGCCTGATGTTGCTATTGTTCAGTTGGTGCATCTTCACTGAAGTCCTTCCCTGCACAGGTGCATCCCAAATTACCATTGTCAGTATTAATAACATTCATGTTTCGTTAATAAAATCAGTGTCAGTGCATTCATCGTTTTTAATTTAACATTATACGTATATATTTGACTCGTGGCTATGGAGACGGACTTATTCTGCTGTACTCTGGGTGAATTCACAAGGAGTGCATTGCATTGTTTAAAACTTACTTACTAACTAATAGATAAAAGGACATGGCTAAATAAAGTATGGACGATTGCCCTAGCAACGTATAAACATTTTAACTAGTAATTTGTAATGCTGTATAATTGAATATTACTATTTCGCATGAAAAATGTTTCAGGAACTTTTTATATCGTCACAATCCTGAAAATAAAATCTTAGAAACTGCTTCATCGATGGGTATACAAACTTGTAAAAGAATAAGATTTTGCTATGATACTTTAGCAAGGCGTTTAGAGGATCTTGTGGCTAAATAATAACAGCTGCACAGATCGATCTTCAAGGTTAAATAACGCTTGCCGAGGTCACTCCGTGGATTGATCTTTACTTAACGAGTTTCCTTCGTGCCTTGGAAAGGGCTGTCATTTAAAGGTTCATGATAAATCAATACGCAATTGAAAATTAAGACCATACTAGTTGGCACTGTATTAATACATAGTATCCGATGAAAGAAACTTCGTTCAAAGCGAGTTCCCACGACAAGACACACCCAACATGTTTTTTTTTAATTTGGTTTTAATCGAATCAAGTGTAATCGAGAAGAATTGAATGTAACTTTTTAGTGACAATACTATTTAAGTACCGTTTCTTTCCAGATATTGCCAATAATTTCTAGAAATCAGATAAATGCAATTAAAGAAATTAACGTTTTGAAATGTATTTCGATAGGTACAAAAATAAATAATAATGAATAGGTACTGTTCATTTCGACTTACGCAAATGTCTTTAAAAGTAGGTTTATTGACTACAATATTTTTGTAATTAAAAGTAAGTTTATTGACTACAATTTTTGTTATTAGAAGTAGGTTTATTGACTACAATTTTTGTAATGAAAAGTAGGTTTATTGACTACAAGTTCTTCTTGTCAAACAAAAACATGAAAAAAACTTTTAATTATTTGATTTTTTCACGAATGTTATAGAAGAATAATAAAACCGTAATAATTAATTGGTGAATATTTGAATGTTACGAGTTAGTGAGAAAACATACACAGCTCATTATACATGCTCAGGGCAGTTGTTTAGCCATCTCCTTTGTTATGTAAACTATTTATACACTATTTATATACTGTTTATTTATACTAAATATAAAATTAGTTTAGATACTGTTATGTAATAGATTAGGTTTACTGTAGTTACGGATGTGAAGTAACTTAGGATAAGCGCATTTATCGTATCATATTATATATATTGTCATCGCGGACGTACACACAGACCCCAGCTTGCTTCTTGAACTTGTGCTCAAGAGAATAACCCGGGTAGTTTAGGTACGCCACGTCCGACGGGGTTGCTATCTTCGTCTCCGTTAGGAAAAACAGGTGCGGCTTCTCGGTCTCAAGGTGGTGGTGGACCGGATCAAGGTTGGAGTGCAACCCTCTGATGTTAATGAGGTGCACTTTAAGTGGGAGGAAGTGCAGCCGTTGTTTAACCTTATTTCTCTTCTTAGCTTTGGTCATAAATTTTGTTAGAGTTGCTGGAGAAAAAGTTAACTATCGAGGCGCTGCTCAGTTAGCCAAGTGGACCACTAAAACTAACTTAACCTATGGGGAACTCATTTGGAGACTGCGGGGACGCCCGAACCTCCCCGGATATGGCCACCGGGTCCTCCCATCCAGTCGCCAGCTGGCACGGTGGAGCATACCGGGATTTTTCCAGAGTTGGCGGGGCAGCCTTTGGCACGTGGCTGGCGTGCTACTTGGGCCCCCTACTGACTGCGGTCGGCCAACGGCTGGCACTGTGCTTCGGATCCCGCTACCCTCCAGAATGAGGTACCCGGCAAGTTATTCTCAGATACCAATACCGGTTCTGAACAGCGCAACTGACAACCTCCTTCTCCCCCAAAGGCACTGGCACTCCCACACACCGACGGAATACAGCAAGCTGCTTGGCGCCGGACTCCGGTGGGATGGTGGTCGCGAGCCAGGCGGCCCCTTGCGGAGCCTACCACCGCTTAAGTGGGATCATTCAGCCGTACCACAGGCAAGCCCGTGGTGCCATTGCCCGGGGTGGACCGCTAGGAGGTAGATCCCAAATCACTCCAAAAGTAGGTGACTAAAAGCAGCAGCTGAATCCGGTTAGACTGGAAGCTGACCCAAACATAGTTGGGAAAAGGTTAGGCATATGATGAGGATACTAAAAGTGTGATAATCATATTACACGATCAAAATAACTGTGCACTTGGAGCTGTCAATGTCACTCTGACATTCGACTCTCGCTATTGGTGTACGAGGCGGACGGAGGGCGCCGCACGGGTATGCGGGACCGTGTAGTACCTGAAGGCAGATACTCGTAGGTGGCACGAGAGAGATCAGAAAACAATAGAGAAATCATATGAAGAAAAAGGGAGTCAGAGAGGAGGAGTCCCAAGTAACATGGAACTAGGGCAGGGAGTTGACATTTATACTATATATTTATTTATAATAAGCATGCCAACAGCACGGTCACTTGCAATTCAAATAAAATAACATCTAAAATCGGCATTTCAGTAACCGTGCAAACAACAGGTATGCATGACAATGACACAATGAATATTAGAGACGTATACTCTATACTAATATTATAAAGAGGAAATATTTGTATTTTGTGTGTAACGAATAAACTTGAAAACTACTGGACCGAATTCAAAAAATATTTTACCGTTGAGAAGCTACTCTATTCCCGGGTGACATAAGCTACTTTTATACCTGTATTGCCAAGGGAACAGGAAGTACGCGGGTGAATAATCTATACCAATATTATAAAGAGGAAAGATTTTTTTGTTTGTTTGTACCGAATAGGCTCCAAAACTACTGGATCAATTTCAAAAATTCTTTTACCGTTGGGAAGCTACTCTATCACCGTGTGACATAGGCTAGTTATCCCTGTATTCCCACGGGAACGGGAACTACGCGGGTGAAACCGCGAGGCGTCCTCTACTAATATTATAAAGTGGAAAGATTTGTATGTTTGTAACGAATAAACTCAAAAACTACTGGTCCGATTTTAACTATTTATTCACCAATAGAAAGCTAAATTATCATGAAGAAACATAGCCTATAATTTATTTAAATAAAATTGGAGAACCTTAATAAAACTGCAAATCTATATATATAAAAGGCAATGTTGTTGACATATCAACGCCCAGCCAAAACTACTAATGATAGAAGTTTGAAATTTTTAGGGGATGTTGATTTTATACTGCAGGCGTCATTTAAGAAAGAATTTTTGGAAATTCATCCCCTAAAGGGGTGAAATAGGGGATTATAGTTTGTAAGAAACTCTGTAATTTTTAATTTGAAATGAATGAAATATAGTATTTATTGTTTAAATTTAAAATGATAATATACGTCTTTATATATAAATTACGGCACGTTGTTTTCAACAGTTTGCCAAGAATTCAATAAAACGTGTCCTGTAAAAACAGTTAAAGTCAACAATTCCAAATCGAAATTTAGTGAATGGGCCACTGTGGGCATAAGAAAAAGCCGAGATATCTTATATAATTTGTATTACGAAAAATCTTTGACTTCCGATCAAGTTTTTCACACTTATGTTAGAAACTGTTCCAAAATATTCAAAAGAGTCTGCGCTCAAGCAAAATCTCAAATAATAATTAACAAAATTGGTGTTTCTAATAATAACATAAAAACTGTGTGGCAATTAATTAATAAAGAAACTGGAAAGATATAACAACGCGATCAGAATGAGTTGTCTTTGAAAATAAGTAATCAAACCATTTCTGATAGGCAAGAAGTCGCTGAGACATTAGAAAATTTCTTTACCAACATTCCGTTAGAGGTTACGAAGTCTCTTCCTTCCTCTTCTAAATTAGCTGAAGCTCTTCTTAAAGAAAACTTTACCAAAGACATACCAATCTTTAAATTTAAACCAATATGTATTGATTCAATTAAAAACGCGTTCAAAAGTCTCAATATAAAAAATACTGAAGACTTGTGGGGGATATCCGTTAGGGTTCTTGGAGATATTATTGACTCAATTGCTCCTGTCCTAACAGGCATATTCAATCAATGTTTGGACAGCGGCACTTTTCCTGACTTAATGAAACACAGTAAAGTAGTACCAATTTTCAAATCAGGCTGTAAGAGTGATCCTTCTAATTATAGACCTATATCCGTGCTTCCAGCATTGAGTAAAATCTTTGAAAAAATCATGCTGGAACAGATGTTGTCTCACTTCAATTCAAATGGGATACTGCATAGTCAACAGTTTGGTTTTACGAAAGGTAGGTCGACAACGGACGCGGGAGTAAAACTCATCAGCCACATCTTGGAGGCTTGGGAGAGGTCCCAGGATGCCATTGGCATTTTCTGTGATCTCTCAAAAGCTTTCGACTGCGTCGACCACAACACACTGATCTGTAAATTACACCACTACGGAATTCGTGGAAAATCTGCTGATCTCGTGCTTTCCTATTTATCAAACAGACAGCAAAAAGTAAATGTTAATGAGGCGACGTCCTCCGGGTCTCTAGTCAAGATGGGCGTGCCCCAAGGTTCAATTCTGGGCCCTTTCCTTTTTCTTGTTTACATTAATGATCTCCCTTTTATGATGGCCAAATTATCGGATATAATTCTATTTGCTGATGATACTTCGCTAATTTTTAAAATAGATAGGCAAGATACGGATGTCATAAATGTCAACGAAAGTCTAATTGTTCTCTCAAAATGGTTCGCAGCTAACAATCTTTTACTAAAAAAACAAAATGTCTAAAGTTCTCTTTACCAAATGTACCACAACATGACCTAAACTTAAATCTTGACGGCAAAAATCTTGAAGTTATAACGGAAACTGTATTCTTGGGGATTACTATCGATTCAAAATTGCAGTGGGGCGCGCACATTAGAACTCTTTCGGGTAGGTTAAGTTCGGCTGCATATGCAGTAAGGAAAATAAGGCAGCTAACCGATGTAGCTACAGCTAGGTTAGTATACTATACTTATTTCCACAGTATTATGTCTTATGGCATTCTGCTGTGGGGATCAGCAGCAGACGTTGACTCAATTTTCATCCTACAAAAGAGGGCAATCCGCGCAATCTATAAAATAGGTCCTCGCGAGTCCCTCAGAGAAAAATTTAAAGAGATCGATATACTGACTCTAACTTCACTTTATATTTTGGAATGTATTTTGTATGTCCGTAAAAATCGGGGGCTTTTCAAAACTAGAAGCGACTTCCATAATTTAAATACACGCAGTAAGCACGAAATTGTAATACCCAAATTCAGATTAACGAAAACTAGCAAGTCTTTTCTTATAAACAGTATACGCTTTTATAACAAGTTGCCAAAGTCAGTTATAGAACTGACCGATGGAAGGTTCAAAAACTACATCAAACGTATCCTTGTTAAAAAAGCATATTATAAAATCAAGGACTACGTTGAAGATTGACGTTGATCATTTGGCCTTAGCTCCTTCTGCGCATGCAGCTTCCCTGGTAACTTGTAAACGGCACAAATATGTGGACGTCTCTAATTATTCTCAATCCCATTTTTTCTTTCCTTCTTTTAATTAGACTTTTTACAATGGTTTTCAATCATCTTTATAGCCCTTTGCTAAGAATAGTTACAGCACTGATAACAAAATTTGTGCATCATGTTAAATTTAGTCCTGTTATACTTATTTTTATTATTTTTTACCTTTGTATAGATTCTTTTACCGATTGTTTTGTGAATGTGTGAACATTGTAGGCCTTCTAGATGCTAGTTAACATTTGTTAACTTTTTTATATAATCTTTATCTTTTTTTTTTAGTTTCTTATGACTTATTGTCATAATTCGGGCCTACGTTGTCTCCCCACATCTAAGTACTAATGCTGTAACATGGAAATATTGTAAAACCAAACCATTTTTAAAAGAGTAACCATGGAGTTTGTTGCCGGTTCTTCTCCATAGGAAACGACCAACCCGAACCGTGCACATTTTGTCGACGTTTTATAAGTGCCCATGTAGGCCTATGTGAAATAAAAAAAAATGATTTTGATTTAGATTTTTGAGGATTTTTTGAATTTCATCCCTTAAAGGGTTAAAAAGGGGTGTTAAAGTTTGTATGAAAAATAAATTGTTTATTATCAAAATTAGTTTAAATTTAGTGTTGCTGCTCTTCAATACAATTACAGAAACACTTATTTAAGGATTTTTTGAATTTCATCGCTTAAAGGGGTAAAAAGGGGTGTTAAACTTTGATTGATAAATAACTTATTTGTTATCAAAATACTGCACAAAAATATTATAGAGGCTACTGTGATTACTGGATGTACTCGAGGCAATCAGTTTTTATACGTCGAATACCACTGGTAACGTGGTAATTCTACGCGGACAATTCTACTTTGCCTGTTCCAGAGTCAGTACTAATAGCAGCCTGATCATTTCGGGACCAGACAGAAAAACCAGCTATGCGGAAGAAAAGAAATGCTTAATTCAATTCTAAATTCCTGATGGCGACTTTGTTAGCGTGAGCTAATTGGAGTACCCATATCTAGACTGTACAGGATCGCGCAAAACTCATCACTCTATTGGCAGATGCTAAAAATTTTGCAAATGGTGGAAAATTTAAGTTCTACTTCAACAATTGTGAAATAAACTGATACAAAAAACTTTTCTACAAAAAAATACATTAGACTTCCAAATAAAAATACTACAAAGTAAAAGTAACTTTCATTTCGGCAGTCTTTGTGCCTATTTATTTTTTTCGTTAAAGGGATACCCCTCTGCGTACCCCTTTAAAGCGTACTGGCGTGACGTTTTATTATGAAATGGCGTAAAAGGTTGTCTGTAAGAGATTGCCCTGTGCGATAAGACCGCCCATTGTACACTTGTTTTTGTGAATGTTTTCCTGTACATATTTTGTGGTATACAATAAAGTATATAATAAATAAATAAATAAATAAATAAATAAGTAAATAAATAAATAAATAAATAAATAAATAAATAAATAAATAAATAAATAAATAAATAAATAAATAAATAAATAAATAAATAAATAAATAAATATATAAATAAATAAATAAATAAACAATAAACACATGCAATTGCTGCTATCCCGATAGATTTTCAATTGTTTATTGAAGAGTTATGTTGTATATCTCTGAAGTTCTTCAGCAGATCTTTACCAAATGTGAATGGGACCAATTCGGGAAAATATTACTTAAAAAAAAAGATTTTCAAAATCGGTCCACAATTGACGAAAAATCGGTGAACAAACACAAAAAAAAACAAAAATACAGCTGAACATAGAACCTCCTCTTTTTTGGAAAGTCGGTTAAAAATATAGTTGGTAACCCCAAGCGCGTGTAATCTACATCAAGACATTCTAAATCGTTACCACAAGGAAGGAAATTTTTCATCGAAAATCATCACGAACAAGCTCTGTGAATAGAATAAGCATAAAAAAAACTTTTTACAAAAAAATACTACCGACTTCCATATAACAAAACCACAAAGTGAATAATAACTTTATTTTTGGAAGTCGGTGTCTTTGCTAGGTACCATTTTTTTGCGTTATGGACACCGATCTTCCAAAAATAAAGTTACTTTTCACTTTGTAGTTTTGTTATTTGGAAGTCGGAAGTATTTTTTGTATAAAAGTTTTCTATTTTTCACTTATAGTTGTACACCTACCTAATAGGTAAATTACGTAAGGTACCTATAATGCCAGTATAGATTAGCCGAATATCATGAAACTGAACATAACCGGTGAAATGAGAGTGTACTGAGGTGAACTGTACAAATCTGCGTACCCCTGTAGAGCGTACTGGCGTGATGCTATGAAATGGTATAAACAATATACAGACATGCGATTGCAGCAATCCTGAGAGATTTGCCGTTATTTATTTAATAGTTCTGTTGTATATCGCCGAAGTGCTAAATCAGATCTTCAACAAATTAAAAAGGGACCAATTTCGGAACATACTCTTTCAAACAAAAAAAGATTTTTTTTAATCAGTCCACAATTAACGGAGATATCGATGAAAATACATAAAAAAAACATACGTGAAGTCGAACATAGAACCTCCTCATGCATGGTGTATTGTTGACGCTGGAGGCGTCATCGGGCCACCAAACGACTACCATGGTCGACGAGGTCACAGAGCCATGATCAACGTCTTTCTCTATGCTTAAAAGGAATAAATTGGAACTGGAGAACAGGATAGAGCAACGGCGCTTACTGCATAAGCCACAACCAAAATTCTGAGGACTGCATTACCAGGTCTTGCAACGGCCGGTAAGATAGCCTGATTTAACTGTGCCAGACTTCTTCCTGTGGTTTTTGTCACTGTCTATGTCAACTAGCGTCAGACTCTTGAAGCCCTCAAAGATAATATCCACCAAGAAGTTCTGGCAAAAGTGATGGAAAATGCAATAAATCGGGCCCAAATGTTTATCAATTATGGTGGCGGCCACTTAGCCGTATCATTTTATCAATAACATTGAAAAAAAGAAAATAAAGATTCCAAATGAACATTATCCAAAAGCAGAACCAAAGTTTTCAATGCATAAAAAAATGAAAGCCGAAGAACATCGGGTGATAATTTTGAGCCACCCTGTATTAAGCCCTCTCTATTAGAACACGAGGGCAGTTCAGTATATGCTCTTTTATATCAATTTATATGTAATTTTTATAATTCGATAAAATAATGAGATACAGAAAATTTTGCGGTCTAATATGTTTGGATAATAATTTGCAACATCCTGCGAAAACTGAAAAACAAATCAGCCAAAATAATTATATATTATATTATATATATAATTGTTATATTATTTTATTGACTTGAATTGATTTTAGTAAAAATAGAGTCATTTTGAATATAATCATAAAAAGCACCCCAGGCTTTGTTGTAACAAAACACATGTTTTTATTAATTTAAATTTATTGAAAATTATTTTATACATTTTAGTTTTGTTTTCTATTAAAGCGTGTTCTTAATTGTTTTTTTATTTACAATATATTTCGAAACAAACATAACCGTTACACTCGGCCTCGAAATAGACTTTTCAATGTAGGTCTCCGCATTGCAGTTTCATCATCAGACTTTTGCGGTTCTCTGCATAATTATTTATTTTTCATATTTCTTTACGGTTTTCTACTTTCTAAATAAAATTCTAGTAATAGTTAGGGCCAACATTAATAGCCATACCATGTAGTTGATTAATAAATATAGATAACGGCACTTATTATAGCGAGTAGTGATATGGAATTCATCGTCAAAAAGGGACATCTAACGGTTGCCATTGTTGTGCTCAAATAAGTCTACCACAGATACTTTCACTACATACCATCTGACTGACGGGCCCATATTTTTAACATGCATGATTTTTCTCGTATAACTCAAGCCGATATAAGACAAAAATATGACAGAAAAACATACGTAAACACTATGACTGTCATCACTCATAACACTTTCTCAATCGATTTAGAAAAACTAGATAAGTGCGAGTGAACTCGCGCACAGAATTTTCCGTATACAATGAAATTGACGTGTTCATAAACAATGAAAGCACCGAACATTTCTCTAACGAAGGAACACAATTAACTTTGCCGTTCAAAAACTGTTGTCCCAATACATCAATATACAAAATTTAACTATTCCAACTGAGATTAAAACAGTACAATCTAAGTTTTCCAAATACATTTTATGAGTTGGTCGACTATTACTCGTAAACTTGTAAAGCCTACTTAGGTGTTATCCTTTTGATTTCGTTATATATACTATTGCCGTGATTTTTCATATATCCAAAACGCAACCATTTAGCTGGCAGGGAGGGGAATGGACTCAAACAAAGATTAGCAATTCAAAGCTTAATTTTATGCGCTAAATTGAAAAATGTTATTACAGACCTATAATATTTTAATAGCCTATCCAACGATATCCACATCATGGAAGAGACAATAAAAAAAACATCGTAACAACCCACTTTACGTGTATAGGAGGAAGCCAAAATTTTTTTTTCTTGATTTTGTTTTACACTTTATCGGCGTGATTATTATATATATCCATGCCAAATTATAGCTTTCTAGTACTAAGAGTGTCTGAGCTAAGCTGCGGACAGAGAGACGGACATGATGAAACTATATAGATTCCTTGTTGACTTCGGAACTCTAAAAAGGAATCATTGACACGAAGAAAAAGAACAATCAATTTGTCTAGCCTTTTTCCACATCAGGTCTGGGTCTGTTTCGAGTCTAACTGGATTCAACTAAGTATCAGTATTTTAAAAGGGGCGACTGTTTTCCTAACATCCACAAAACAGTAACTGGATAGTACGATACTCCTTGGCAAGAGGGATCAAGACTGTCAAAGATCTTCAATTGTCAGTCGGGACCAACGGCTTCACCTGTTTTCCAAGGCACGAAGGAACCTAGATATGTAAGGATGGTCACCCATCCACGAACCGACCTCGGCAAGCGTTGCTCAACCCTAAAGATCGACCGGTGTGACTGTTATCACTTAGCCACGAGCTCCTCATAACACTTTCTGTTGCCACGTATAACCCTACACTTCTGTCACCCATTCACAGAATTCCCATGTGAAATATCCGTGTGGTGATCCCAAAAACTTGATAATGTATCAAAGCACCTGTGTGAACTCTGGCATCCGCTACTGTTCGCAATATACAAATTGTTTTGCGTGAAGCATTCGATAGTTCGGTGCTACTGTTGTTGCGATACTCCTTTGTTTGTCACTTGTCTGTGAGAAGGCGACGCAGCTTTGAAATGCCTCCCACTAAATAGGTGAACCGATGACCTGTTTGAAGACCGGTCAATGTGCTGACACTTTGTTCAGCAGTGGATGTCTTTCGGTTGAAATGATCACTATGATGTCTGTGAGGGATCGTGGCTAAGCAATAACAGATGCACAAGTCGATCCTCAAGATTAAGCAACGTTTTCTGAAATAGATTTGTGTGCCAAACAATTCATACTGGTAGACGAGTGTATCGGTTTTGCACCCGCTATTAATCATAGATCTTTGAAAGTCGCGCGTCGTTACGGGTAGTCAGAAGAATTCCTTGAAAATCTAACAATCAGTCTCCAGTTAATGGTAATCAGAAAGGCAGTCGCTCAGTGTAAAATACTGAGCCGAGTCGAGCTTAACGTAGTTTGGAAAAGACTGGGCCGTTCATGAAACGGCATAAAACGGACAAAATATGCCATCATCGACCACACCCTTACGACTTTAATATCAGGTTAGATAGTGGTCGAATGAAATGCCTATCAATACATACCTACGTACATATATTCATAAACTCACGCCTTTTTCCCATGAGGTTAGGCAGAAACATCGACCAAATAGCCACTAGACGCCTAATGCTTGGTCTAATACATCAAAACAATTCTGTCAACTAGCTGAGGTATGAGGAACGGGGTACTGCGCTCTGATTGGTCCCTTACCAAGGTCATACGCATCATTAAGGGTGGGATAGGTTTAAATAAAACCAGGAAGGTATTGATTTTTATAAATAGTATTTGTATTTTTTAAAATTAATATTACCTTTTTTACTATTAATTATACGGCGTTTTAACATTCTAGTAATAACAATAAATGCTAAAGGCGACGAATTAAGGAACCGAAAAGCAAAAAATAAAAGAACTTTTAGTATAGCATTTTGATTTACATGGAGATATTCGTCGGTAATTTTTTTGATACAAGGTTTTTTTTTGTATAGCTGGTCGGCAATTTGCTGACTGCATCGCGTTTTGGCAATTCCCTACATTCAGTTAGGTAATCGCTATTAGAAAGTCGCTGTATTGCCAAAATTGCTAGATTCCGATTTCATATTAACACAATCACCATCTTTGCCTGGGTCTGCCGCGATGTTGCCGTACATTTTCCGGTACCCACATTGTGATAGCTTTTAGGCAAAGATGGCGGGACGAACTTGACACCTTCAGAAAGAACTGGTCTTCACTTGCTAGGAGAAAAAGAATGGGAGGCTTTTGCCCTACAGTGGGACAAGTAAAAAATAATAATTTTAATTAATCACCACTCCTTATTTACTCACAAAGGTTTAGGCAGAGGCCTGTCTAATAGTACCTATGTATATTATGTTGGTGTATGTGTCGTAAATCATATTTAAAGCATTCATTTTAGCGCTAGTCAGAAAGATGAAGGCGAATTGTTTATTTCAAAGCCTACCTTAATACCCTAACCTACTACGGTTCCAATGGAGAAAAACGAGTGAGAATCTGAATAAACCGGTACATTTTTTTGAAATATTATTGTTATTTACTCCTTCCAATTTTCATATCACTGCTCGTCAGTCACCTACTCCCATAAAATAATGCAGTCTAATCACACACCTTTCCTACAAACCCCAAGCAACACTGACACAGCGAGTTAGCGCACCCTTGATTACATCAGCCGACATAGATGGAACGAACACTCGCAGGTTGTAATTAACGTAGCAGAGTGAGTTGTAAGCCACGCTGAGTAAGAATGGCAATACTCCATCACTTCAGTTAAGCGTGATAATCTTATCGGAAGGGCTTGCGTAATCGAATCAGAAATGAAGATATCCGCAGGAGGACCAAGGTTACCAATATAACCCAAAAAAATGCTGAATTTAAGTTGCAATTGCATGTTGGCACAGCACTTTGCTCGCAGATCGGATGGTCGATGGGGCCACGGAGAAGCGACCACGTACCAGAAGACGCAACGTTGGAAGACCTCTCACTAGATGGACCGATGACATGGTTACGCTAACATGGTTGCGGGATACGCTGGATGCCAGACGCACAGAACCGGTCGATGTGGCTTCATTTGATAGGCCTATTAGTCAGGTCAAATTAGACCATAAAATAGGGGTAGGTTTACAGTAATTCGCATAGAGATGAAAATTGGTATTTATGTTCGGAACACCATTGTAAATGAAATGTAAAAAGTCCCCATCGATTCCACACTTGTAAAAAAAAATATTCAAGGTCAAAGTTAGCAAATATGCGTTTTTTAGCCGAACAGTAAGTTTAATGATAAAAATAGATCAGACAAGAATAATTGTAGATTATGAAATTATCTATAAAAATGATCTCCACAATTTTTCTCCTAAACGTCACCGTTTCTGAGATATAACGCTAGAAAAAGTTGCAATCTTCATAATATGCACACGTTTCCACGCCACCTGGGTTGTTGTGTACTTGGCCTATTCCACAATCTATTCTGTCTGATCCTGTTTAATTCAAAATTATGTAAAAACTGGTACTATTGGAAATGGTGAAAGCCGTGTGAATTATAAAAAAATCATCTGATAATTCTGCTTCCTCTTTTTCTGCTTCTTGTTCGTCTTCTTGTACTTCTTTTTCTCCTTATTCTTATTCTTCTTCATCCTGCTGGGTGTTAGTCGATTGGTTTAATAGCGATGTATCAGATGTCTCCCCACTGATATCGTACGAATCCTCTTCTGAGGGCGATTCAACATCGGAGCACGACTGACCTTAAAAACTGGTACATGCCAAAGAACAAAACAATCCAACTGTTTTTCAACAATCCAGCTGCCACGTTACATCCTTTTTTGCAATTGCAAAAAATTGTGTTGAGAAGTTTTCCCGGTGCAGGTGGAAGTAAATTCTGAATTGGTTCCAAAGTATAGTTGACTAGCGGACACCTCGCGGTTTCACCCGCGTAGTTCCCGTTCCCGTGGGAATACAGGGATAAAAAGTAGCCTTTGTCATCCGGGGATAGATGACCCGAGATAGATGTTGATGAACTTAAAATAATATTTTCTCACTGCGGATAATGCTCAGATGAATTATATTATTGTATTGACCTTATCTATGAAATTGAACAGCAACTAAAAAATAATTATTTTGCACGCAGTTGATACAAATCCTGTATAGCTAAACATGTGGACTTTTGATGAATACCTGATTGTAACAACTTTATACTATAGACTTATCTTATCTTATCTGAGCATGTAAGGTAACTTCCCTTACTCACCAGCCAGCTCAGGGGTAGATGTTCGGGATGAGACAATTGCAGGGATGATTTCGCATGAGGGTCGACAGAAGTAAAAGTCTATATATTTGGTCAACTATTTTAATATTACACAGGCATCACTACTGCATCACAATTTTAAAGGTATCTCACTTACTTGTGGATGGTATATAAACTACCCTTTAAACTTAGCATCAGATGTATGATATCACAACCAGCATCGTTCCACTGTGTTCCATCGGTCAAAATATCATGGGTGTTCGGAGCCTGTTGTTGAATGCGGTATTGCTGTTCTTATATAATTTCGTTGACCATGTTTTATTCTATTTTATTATTATTAAAATTAATCTTAAGGAACCCTGTCGATGGGAAAAATGCAAGATAAGCGTCGTACAAGCAAATGTCTCACAAACATGAAAATATAGTTCAATTCCACGAATACTCACAGCGCTTGCGGGCACATAATAGTTTTAAATTTAGGGCTGTTTCCCTGTCTCCTGCGAGTCATTTTAATTACTTTATTCTGTTTTCTTCACTAGGATTATATTTATTGGACTCCTGCGTATCAATTCGTAATGAAAAAGAAATGTCACTCTCATCGGCCATAGACATTGAGCATTTTATTGACCCATAGAGATGTCATGTCTATATTTTCTTTAAGTAATTAAGTATACCAGAAATTAATAGCCTATATATGTAGGAGATTGTGTGCTCGTTGAATAATATTAATACACACAATATCTAACAGGTTTTGTAAAGAATTTATAATAATTCCGCCCCGACCTTAACGCCATCTAGTACCAAAGTCGTGAATCTCTTACTAGCTTTCTCTCATAATTGTAATTGCTTCTAGTGCAACTCTGTCAGATGTCGCTGTAAGTCGTTACGGAAATATATTTGTTACAGTACATCTCACCCCGGTAAAAAAAAATTGATATACATTTTTTTTTTAATTTAACATATTTCCATGCATATTGTGAATCTAGCTTGCTCCCTAACAGAAATTGAGGCAGTCCAAGAAAATCTAATTCATATGAGAACTACCTACATTAAGTTTTATATAAAAAAAAAACTAATAGTTTAAAAAATAAAGTTCAAAACTTATTTCTCAAGTTTTTAAGTTTCTAATTATGTACAAAATGTACTAAATATTAGAACATTAGTAATAGTCCAATAACTAGCAGATAAAAACTTTGATTGTTCTCATCTAAGACTAATACGACATACTCAGTGATTGTCCCAAAACTGATAGCAATGAAAAGCATCCATATATCAAAACACAACCGCCAAGTAGTCAGTTTAAATGCTAGTTATGCCATTAACTAAGTTTATTTAAGTTAATGTTTGATTCATCAAACATTTAAGTAAGTATGTTAAATGTTTAAGAGTCAGGTGATACTCAAAAGAGATTTAACCTTTTATTATTTTTAAGTTTAGACCGATAACTGATCAAGTTAAGTTTTATAAACAACAACAGAAACACTGCTTTTTTAAATCGGCAAGTGTTATAAGTATCAAGTTGTTTAAATGTATATAAGTAAATGTAGACAAGTACTAAATCAAGTTAAGATTCGCAACAGAAAGTAACATTGCCTTTTAAATCAGCAAATGTTCCATTAAGTACCCATCCATTGTATAGATATAGGATAATACCTAAATCAAGTTAAGATTCGCAACGAAAAGTAAACCCGCCTTTTTAAATCAGCAAGGGTTACAGTGAGCACCTATCCGTTGTATAGATGTAGGTAAATGTCTACTTTAGTTAAGTTTTATAATTCAGAATACTACTAAGTTTTTGCATCATTGTGTTTCCTTTTATCCATCCATATACATACCCAGTTAATAATGCGCTAGCTTAGAAAAAAAATCCTTATACCCTACGAGCATTCATTCATCCCTTTCTTAATTAAATATTTGCACCTCCATTATTGAATTATGTGTAAATATGTAAAAATGAGGAAAAGTCCCCCTCACGCTACCAAGGCCAAAAAGCCAGTAGCTAAGACCTCTCCCCAGCCAGTTCTGCCGCCGGCCTTGCCCGACAGGCAACCCTCCCCCGCCCCCGCCCCCGCTAGTCCTTCTCAGCGGCCAAACCGCTCGCCCAGCCCTATGGTAGTAGTAAATACTACCACTAGGAAGCCCCCTCCTCCTCCACCCATTTATCTTCAAGATAAAGGGAAATGGAGCGACATCTCAAGCGCCTGTGTAGCGCGTAAAATTAATTTCACCAAGGCCACTGCATGCCAACAAGGCATCAGAATTCAAGTCCCCACTCCCAATGATTATCGAGGTTTAACTCGTTTTCTAAAAGACAGGAAAGTATCTTTCCATACTTACTCCCTTCCGGAGGAAAAGTATACTAGAGTAGTCATTAAGCGCGTTCCGAAGGAAATCCCGACGGAAGAAATCCGAGAGGATTTATTAGCGCAAAAAGTCCCTGTGTCAGAGGTCCACCGATTGCATAAAGCAAGATGCGGAGATCTCTACGACATGGTCCTTGTCGTGTGTTTCCCCTTCCAGGGTCACAATCCCATTTTTAATGTCAGGACCGTATGCAACTTGTCAGGCATTTCCATTGAAAAGCCATACCGTCCCCATCTCGTTGGTCAGTGTCACAACTGCCAACTCTACGGTCACTCTCAGACCAATTGCTTCGCTCCTCCCAGGTGCGTTAAGTGCATGGGAGAGCACAGTACCAAGGACTGTTCCCGTCCAAAAGACCGATCACAATGCACGGAGCCTCCCAGCTGCGTGCTTTGTGGACAAGTCGGGCACCCGGCTAATTACCGTGGTTGCCCAAAAGCCCCTAAACTTGCGCCTAAAATGGCCAGGCGTAATGACGCGCGCCAAGCCCCTACCACTCAACCCCCCCCCCAGACTAGCCCTTCAGAGGCCTTCACCCTGGGGTAAGCTGAACCACCAAAGTTTGGCTCCTCAGTCTTGCTCCCAGCCGATTCCAGCGCTGATGGCTACTCCCATCGCAGCGCCAATTATTATCCCCGACTCAATGCCCCCCGCCGCCCCTATGGCCGCCCCTATGACCGCACAAAGCCAGAAGGTGGCTTCCACCACCCCTGCTGCTAAGTGCCAGCCCCCTGTCGCCCCCTCCGGGCAAAAGCCATATGTATGCGTCGCTAAAAATATAATTAGCGCGTACTCCATTTTTATGACCCCTCAAGCCCGTGCTCTGGATACTGAAATCCGGAATGCGGGCTCTCTCCTTCCCGCTGAATGCGCCAACCTCTTTTCGAGGTATGAGTCCATCACTAAGGAGCTCGATAGCCTTGTCAAGGATGGTCAGTGGGTTCGTAAATAGTACGATCCCGCCGTTCATACAAGATTAATTTACATATTCGTTCCGTCCTCACCGCAGAGGCTCGTCGCGTAATCCTTTTCTATTCTATAAGCTAGCCCGCGTGCTGAGCCATAGTTAAATACCAGTCAGATATTATTGGAGTTTCTTGTCCGTTCTTCTCCACGTAGGCTTTTCCGAACGGATGGTAGAATCACTTTATCAGATCCAGCCTTTGCCATCCCCCAAGCGACGCCCTGAGCCGAGGTCCGACCCCAACTGGGGTAGCCCTTAGTGCTGTCGCTTTAGGTTTAGAAACTTTAAGCCTGGCCGGAGGCTACATAGCTTAGTCTCCACAGGTTAGTCCGGTTAAGCAGAGGACGGCTACTTTGGCCGAACTGCGAGACGCCACGCATTAAAAAAAAAAAAAAAAAAACAACTTGATTTTCTACTTGTCTACATCTTTGTAGTTCGCTTCTTAAGCAGTCGGGTTTTTAAATTAATTTGAGACCCTTAATTTTACCAAACTTTCGTAATATCATCCTCAAAACCAACCAACAAGGTATACACCTTGCTAGGATTTTCTTCCAAAATTCGACCTAAAACTCTAACTCTAGACACAACAGATAATTGTAGCCTACCCTCAAAGGTGACGAGTACCACACGGGTACCCGGGTACCGCTACGTGCCCTCGCATAGATCGAGCGACCCGGTTCTAATTAGCGTGGAGTACCGCCCGCTATTACTCGACGAGAGAGGCCTATGATTCCTGTGTGATTTATTTACGTAGTGGTTCCTATATTGAGGAACGGTTAGGTTTTCGTTACCAGTCATCTATTATTGGGAGTTGTCTGGCTGTAACTTTGAAAAGGATGCTACAGCTGTACCTAAAAGCTTCTTAACTTTGACAATTGGTAGATACGAGTATTGAGGATGATACAAAAGTACAAAGTTTTAAAAGTCAATTTTTTACTTTTAAATGAGGTATTATAAATCGTACACTAAAAGTTGGATAATTAAATAAGAATCCGAGACATCTTAGGAATCGGCCAAAGGTAGGTTTATTGCCTAGATTAAAATAAGTGTTTGTCTTTATACGTAAGAAGTGACTCAAGAAAACGGAGATAATTCTAAGATTTTAATAATTTTAGCAGTGCGCCTAACACAGATGTGTCTGAATAAAAAATAGAGGATAAACATATAAATAAAAACAGTTGTTTTCACTACCTACACTACAGCCCTATTGCTATCACTCACGTGTCCGTTTGTCTATCCGTCGTCTGTCACACAGGCTTTACGACCAAACGGTTGGAGCATTGTCATCAAATTTGCACAGCATAAGCATCTTGTTGACCCGAATTATGACTTAAAAAAAAAAATTGACAACATATTGTATGCATGTTGTCAAAAAATTTTTTTAAGTGGGGCTCCCATATAGCTAAAGGGTGGCGCGATTTTTTTTTGTCCTATGCCATTGAGTGGGGTATCCTTGTTTAGAGCTCGTTAAGTACATAAATTCTGTGATTTTTGTTTTAAAAAAATATTGGAAAACAAAGGAATGAAAAGCCACCAAAGTCAGCGTTTCTTACAAAATTTTGTTCCGAAGAATTTTTTAACTGCCCATTGACCTATGAACTTCAAATTTGATGATAATGTTTATTATCACGTATATTTTACTAACAAATACCAATATATTGATAAATCTAATTTTTCTTTAAATTTTTTAAAGAAAAATTAGTTTTATCAATATATTGGTATTTTCAATTTTTTTCTATTACAACCTAAATGTGCGAAGTCCAACACGCACTTGGCTAGTTTTTAAATATTATATTTCTAAATGGTAATCTGGAAGTACTGATACTACTACTACTGATAATGCGGAAAAATCTTTTAATGATTCAAACTTTGAAAGCTACACTTTCGCAAAGTGTTTTAAACTACTTTGTATCTCAAAAAATACACGATTCCTGGCGAATAGATGCAATGATGTTTGAGACATAATGGCGTTTTACCCGACTACAGCGCCAAAAGGAAGGGTTATGATTTTAGCAGTCTATGTTTGTATTTACGTATGTGCCTCCGTTGCGCCTAAACTATTTATCTGATTTTGATGCATAAGGTGTCAACCGATTCGTTATAATGGCCCGGGTAACAAAGAATTAAAAAAAAAATAGATAGACAAAAAATAGACATAATGTCGAACATGGAACCTCCTCCTTTTTGGGAAGTCGGTTAAAAAAACTGCAGTCGGGTTACAGTTTTTAAACTTTTTGCTTGTTAGTTGTTTCAGTAATTACGGCAGCAAACGTGTTAATATTGTTAGAGATTTTAACATGGACATAAAGGCGATACAAAAGTGTAAAGTTTTAACTTATAAATAAGATGTCTATTATGTATCATGTAAAATTACACTCATTTTATATTCAATAGGTTTAATGAAATTCACAGTGACAGAAAGATGACATGACAATCAAAAACGAAGTAAATATATAACGAAGAAGGCCACATACATAGCACCTCCGTCCCAAATCGTCTAGTTGTCAGGTTGTTTCAGGTTTACTGATGCTATCTTGGTATTAGGGTACCCAGCATCTGATCAACATGTCTATTGCAAATCTGACCAGAATCAGTTTCTATTTGATAATGCAATCGGCCTAATATCCTCAAAACGGTTCCGAATTCCCATTTAATTTGGTCGTTTGTGTAACTGCGTATTTGCACTCTCTGCCCAACAGTAAATGAGCGTACCGTTGCGTCATCAGTTAGTGGACGTGTTTCAAGCCTCGTTCTCGCCTTGAAGTGAACACTTAGGGTGTTTCTTATCTCCCTGCCAAACATGAGCTCATATGGACTTTTATTTTTGCTGCTGCTCGGCGTCCTCCGTAGGCGTTCCTTAATTCAAATTCAAATTTCATTTATTGCAATCATATTGATCATATAAGTTGAAATAAAGATAAAAGATTTACAAAATAATCACACTAAATATATAAAATAATAATTCATTAAATAATATATACAAAATTAAAATATTTTCTTAAAATTAAATTTAAATCATAAAATCAGGTTAAAATAATAAAAAAATCATTAATAATACGCCTGCCTCTGAGTCATTTGTTTGTTTGTCATTACATTAATCATATAACAATGGTTAATGTACTGACAATCAAACCTGTTTGCAAATACGCTCAGGATGGTGTTAGAGGTGGTCCGGAGCCTGCGCCCCAGAGATGCGCACCGCTTTCGCATCGTCGTGTAGAAACAGTCAACACGGGCGTCGGCGAACATCCCCGACGCGCTGCAGTGCCGGGACAGCCCCAACAGCACCCTGAACGCATTATTATACTGAACACGGAGAGCGTTGTACTGCTTCTGGGTATATGAAACCCACAGACTGGCCGTGTACAGGGACGTACAAAATGCTCTGTAAAGAGTTACTTTGACGGTCCCCGAGCAACGATCAAACCTGCGGGCGATCATATTGGCCCTCACAGACAACCAATCCCACTTAATACCCAACAGTTTGTCCTGTAAAGAGCCTGGCTCTGTACTGATACTATGTATTGCTTTTTTAATTGTTTGAACGTATCGCTCCGCCTGTCCGTTCGTGGCCGGATGGTAAGGGGCTGTGGTTTTGTGAACAACCCCGCTTTCTCTGAGGAATGATTAAAATTCATTTGAAACCAATTGCCGACCGTTGTCTTGTCTGATACTAAAGTAAGCGGGAATCCAAATGTCACGAAAAGCTCTTTCAGTTGGCGGATACACCATGAGCTTGTGGTTGTTTTCGTTTCTATAATTTCCACCCATTTTGTAAAAGCATCCACTATTATAAATAAGGAATAAACCTTAATTGGCCCAGCAAAATCCACATGGATCCTTTGCCATGGGCCTGATGGTAAGTCCCAATGATGAAGAACTGCGCCTGCATCTAATAAACGGTTATATTCATCATCGAGTTGGGTCTTTTCGGCGATTTTTATACGGTCGACGGCAATTGTGTTCATCTGATTTAATTGAAATGCGCAATGTACGTCAATTAGGTTATTTGCTACTGTGTCTACTGGAAATCTTGATAGATAATCTGCATTGCTATGATCATCCGATGTTCTGTATTCAATAGTGTAGTCAAAACCAGATAGGAAATGTGCATAGTGAAAGAGCCTCATTGTGCTCATAGCCGGTAAAGTTTTGTGTGGATTGAAGATTGTAGTTAATGGTTTATGGTCTGTAATAAGTATGAATTTTCTTCCATAGCAGTAGTGAAAAATTTCTTTAATCCCCAGAATAAGGACGTCGCTTCTTTGTCTATCTGACTGTACTTTTTTTCACTACTCGTCAATGAACGTGATGCAAAGCTATAGGACGATCAGAACCATCTGATAATCGATGCGATAGAACTGCTCCAAGTCCAAAAGGTGAAGCATCTGTAGAGAGAACCAAAGGTTTCTCAGGGTCAAAATGCATTAAAACTCTCTCATTGAGGATTTCCTGTTTAATTTTCTTGAAACTTTCATCACATTTGTGCATCCATTCGTATTTAATGTCCTTCTTGAGTAGGTTACTAAGAGAGCTTGATATTGAAGCTAAATTTGCTAAATGTGGTAAGGAACTTATTGTAATAATTAGCCATTCCTAGAAATGTCCACAGTTCGTTGATGTTGCTGGGGCGTTTTGTTTCTAGATTAGCGTTTACCTTGTTTCTATTTTGTATTATTATTCTTGTGAAGTCCATTTTTATCAATGGTGTGACCCAAATATTCGATTCTTTCTTGAAAAACATTACATTTGTCCTTATTGAGTCTCAAATTTTTCTCGTAATTTTTGTAATACAAAGCGTAGTCTTGTAAGAAGTTGTTCTTCTGAATGTCCTTTTATTATTATATCATCGAAAAAACATTTTACTCCAGCTACTCCTTGAAGCAAACGATCCATAAACTATTGCCATAGATTCGGGGCAACCTTGACGCCAAACATAAGTCTATTTACATTAAATGTTCCTCTGTGTGTGCTTAATGTTTGCATCATAGCGCTCTCCTCGTCAAACATCATCATGTTTAGGTAAGCTTGACTGATATCAAGGGTGCAAAATATTTGACCTCCGTTCATCTCTACCAGAATGTCCTCTATGATCGGAATAGGGTATTGTTCATCCCGTATCACTTTATTTAAGGTGACTTTGTAATCCGCACAAAGGCGTATACTGCCATTTGGTTTGACAATAAGAACCACTGGTGTTCCCCACTCAGAGCTATCAACTTTTGTAATTACCCCTTGTTCGCAGAGTCGTACTATTTCATCGTCAACTTTATTTTTAAGAGCATTTGGTATACGTCTAGGCTTAACAAACATTGGTGATACCTCTTCCTTTAGGGTCAAATGAGTTTTGTAATCAGGTATGCACCCAAGGGAGCCATCAAATACCTTCGAGTATTCAGAAAGTAACTTATCCAGTTTTGGATGTTCTTTAGCATTAACTATGTTTATATTTGCCAGATCCAAGTTGATTGCTCGTATCCATGCCCGACCGAAGATAGGGTCAACGTCTTGTTTGATAATGTATAATTTTCCCTCAAGTGTTTGGTCATTGTATTTACACGTAACGAATGCCACTACGAGTGGCGCGAAGATTTCTCCTGTATATGTTCTCATCGTGATGTTAGTTTTATAAATCTTGCATCCAGTGTTCAATTTTTTTAAATCTTTATGAGAGATAGATGACAGAGCAGCTCCTGTATCTACTTCGATTTTCAGTTTCGACTCATTGATGCGTACATTTATCAGAAATTTGTCTGTGTTGTTAGATCGCATTAAATTCACATCCCATGGGGTGGTGTCATCAACTATATTTGAGGAGTTGTCCGTGTCCTGCAGCTCCACGTGCTCAGGCTCCAGTTGGTTGAGAGTTGGTTGTAAGCAGACGCGAGCAAGGTGACCAACTCTCTTGCATTTGCTGCACGTATCCTTAATGTTGCGCTACCTGCCTGCTTGATGGTCTTTGCTGCCACAACGAAAACACTTGCCTCGTAAATCCCTAATGGAAAGAGGTTTATTCTCATGCTTTTGACTGCGGTTTTTGAGGTCAGCTTAAACAGTTTTCATATTATGTAGTAAACCTTGGTTTGAGGAGTGAGCTGCTGGTGACATAAAGTTGCTTTCAGATTTTGCTAGTTCAATCGTGGTTGCTTTATTTATTAAGTCAGAAAAATCATTCACCATTGTTTCCTGAAGTATTTTTGTTTGAATATTGGTGTCAATTAATCCGCTTATAAATTGTAAAGTAAGAAAATTATCACAGATCGACTTCTTACAATTATTACACGTGAATTCGCAATCTTGAACTAAATGTTTCAACTCTGACGAGTATGACATGACTGTCTCGTCAGAGCCTTGAAGTCGCGAAATAAATTTATGTTGACTAGGCCAAATGCTCGGTTTTGGATCTATATAGTGTTGTAATATTTGAACCAACCTGCCGAATTCTAGTTCACAAGGATCGTTTGGTGCGCACAAGTCGTAAGCTTTCTGGTGTATTTCCGTTGGTAATAAACTAAGCAGCGTGAGGGTCTGGATTTCTAGATTGTGTCAATTATTTAGCTTCATGTAGGTTTTTAATCTCTGAACAAAGTTATTGAAACTTTCTCGTTCCTGAAACGGTTGAAAGTTAATTCTTGGTGTAGTTTCCGGTGTGCTTTTACGTGAAGCCGTGACGTATGTCGACGGTGCTGTCGGTGGTGTAGGGCGTAAGCCATGCAGCTTTATATTTAATTGTAATATGTCTTCTTCTGCAGAATACCGCTGGTCAATTCCAGCTTCCACGTCACATGTTTGCAATTCGATTTCGTCTGGTAGTTTTTAAAATTTTTGTTCATAATTTGTTAGACTTGTCAGACGTGAACTTACTTCGTAACCCGAAGGATTTTGTAATTGTTCTAGTGTACATTCGAACTTTGTAAGCTGGCCGCGTACAGCGCGCAGGCGAGTAAGTCGCGCCAGTTCTGCCTCCATCGTCGCCAATATTATGTATCATGTAAAATTACACTCATTTTATATTCAATAGGTTTAATGAAATTCACAGTGACAGAAAGATGACATGACATAATCAAAAATGAAGTAAATATATAACAAAGAAGGCCAATACGAGCCATACATAGCAATGTCCCATTAGCAACCGGACACTAAAAGTTGCCATTGATGGCAATGACTACATTTTAAAGATGAATTAGTTTGGCCAATAGGTAAAGCTATGTCGAGGACTGGAGCATCGTGCTTCCTAAGTTTGTAATTACTTTACGAGTTCGTCTCGGGCTTCATTTTCAGTTAACATAATATTTTATACTAGATTCTGCTCGCAGCTCCGCTCGCGTGTTTTTATTATCCCAAGGGGATATATTGGATAAAAATTAAGTATTCTATATTCTAATCCAGGTCATCATGGTCCACCCGTGCACGAAGTCAATCCGTCAGACATGAGGCGTAGAGTAGATTAGACTACATTTGCCACACTTAGACTCTCATTCGGTACACCGTTGTGCGCGGTGGTCCTGGGTAACGTAGCAAGCCTAGCTCCGCCCGAAAGAACAGATTCGTGGGGCTTCATAAGCTTCGCGGAGCTACCTCAATATTCCGAAGATTTGTGAAGGTTGTGAAGCCTCGTATCCCAGAATGACGTGTTTGGCTGATTCGCCAACGTTAAAGCAGCCCCTGAAAAGTGGGCTATCTGTGGCGCCTATATTAAAGAGATGTTTGTTGCCTTGAGTCGTAAAAAGGAAACAAATAAACATACAACGTTACTTGTTGCAATTATAATATCAGTAAGTGTGGTTTTCAAAGTTCAATAAACTTAAAATTTTAGATGATATTATGAAGATTATTTTGGTGATGATTAATATAAGTCTAAATATTACATTAATCTCATTAATATTACATTAATATCTTTCAAACAATTAATGCTTTATTCAAATGTCATGATAATTTCAAACAAAGATAATTATTTCAATGAGCACATGTCACCACGCTTGGATTCCTTTGCGGGTTGAACTGAAACAATATATCATTGTCTTAAATTATAAAGCATAATTCAAACATTAGAATTCATTTCAATTAAATTCTTAATTTCTATCTTTATTTTTACGTCTATTGTAACGTGGTGAATTACAGCCCATTCTCTCTCACAGCGAACAGACCTGTATAAGTTGTGTGTGTGTGTGCCATGTTATAATAATGCTATGCCGAACTTTACATTTGTTTACATTTCTTTTTTAATCGACATCAAAAAAGAAGTCATTCTCAATTCGCCTGTAATTTATTTTATGTGTATTGCTCTAGAACTTTTTACTAGTTGAACAGATTTTATGAATTCTTTTTTTATTTGGAAGCTGATGCTTTTCATGTAGTCCCATTTAAATTTGATCAAAATCTGACGAGTGGTTTTTGAGTTATCCTTTATAATGCGTATTTTCGTGGTAATTTATGGTATCAAAAACTGAAACAAAAAAATTTAAAACTTTCAACAAAAACATTAAACCGACATCCAAAACAAAACACAACAGAGCGAAAAATAACTTTCTTTTCGTAAATCGGTGTCTTTGGTATTTACATATTTTGTTTTTAAGTGTAAATCAGGTTGGCTTCTTTGTCGTATAAATCCGCATTAATAAAGCTGAAGAAAGTTGGCTTACGTTTTCCTCAAACTTTTTCACAACGGTTGAACACCGGAGGGTGTTCATACAATCCAAACTACCGGTCTTCTACAAGGATATTTCTCCGCACTTATAAAACCAGCATTGGAAACAGTTAACACTTGTAAGAATTGTATCAGTAAGTTTTTATTTGTTTTGGTCCCTCCAAAATTAAATACAGTTTGAAAGAAAATTGTAAAGGTGGTTTTCAGCACCATAAAGAGAAAGTCCTTACAAAACAATTTTATAAGTTTTTCGCTTAGAAAAAACAGGATAAAAGAAACAGTTAACCTTGAAAATGCACCAGAAAGTTACAATAAGGAAAACTCTCCCCCTACCCTGAAATCAAGCTAAACTTTTATCAGAATCATGTTGGGTTTTCGCTGACAAAAGATCTATTGAGTCGGTTATTTTTACCCTCTTTTTCCTTATGGCAAGGAAGTTCTACATTTAAATGAATTATTGTTACCGTTTCCATCTTCAGTGAGAGTGGCACTGCCCATTTCATACAATTAAAAAGCCTTTTCTCAAATAAGCAGATGGTTATGTATATAATAATTTATTTATTTCTCAGACAACAAAAGGTCCACACTGACCAAAACCAAAAATACTTAAAGGTAAATATCAATCTTATAACCTATGGTAGAACTTATAAACTAGGATGTTAGTAACAATGTGACTTATGATCTATGCTACTACTTATAGACTACGACAGACATTGTTGTTTTGTTGAGAGTCCCATAGTGGTTAGGTGATCCTTCAGGAGGCTGTTGCCACTGCCACGCAATCTGGCGAGAAGAGATGCTCAAAAGTATTCGGTATTTATTTTTGTCTTTGACCCCAGATCCAGACCTTTAGCGATGGATGGATCGTGGGAGGGATGGTAATTTCGAAAAAGGAGGTAGTTATACTGATTCCTAAGACAATGACTGATAGAGATGTTTAAAAACAGGAAGATACTATTTGGCGCGAGCTCGAAATTAATATGTGGTCAAGTAAAACTTCGAAATATAAAAACCCCCGACATATTTTTATTTCATGCTACATAATTTATCTAGTACATAGTAGATACGCTTCGATCGGCAAGCTATTGAACACGTTATTATGACACGATATCTTGCGAAAACAACCCGATTCAAACAGCAAAACGCCCATAACTTTTGAACGGCTGAACCGATTTTATTCAAACATAGCTAAGAACACTCTCAACAAAATCACCAAAATCGGTTCATCCGTTTAGGCGCTATAGTGCCAAAGACAGACACACAGATACACAGCCACACACGTCAAACTTATAACACCCCTCTTTTTCCGGCGGAGGTTAAAAATAATGAGACGATGATTTTTAAGCTTACCTCTGAATTCATTAACATAGGAACATTGATGAAAAACACTGAGAAGAAGCTTATTCTTCATTGTACACCAGGCAAGCATAACCCATAATTGGGGTCTAGAGAGATTTCTTTCTTCTGGTAAAAAAATATATCGTACACAGCAGTGATTGGAGTGTATAAATTTTGATTGTTTTTTTGACAAGAAGCCTTTGTAATAAAGAGAAACAGTTTTACAATAATGATTTATTTCAATAAATTAATTAAATTCATCATGTCATTTCATGCATGCATAAGAAATCCGATTGAATTGTAAAGGGCATTGTTTAAATATAATTTTTCCAGGTCATTATTCACCGCACTCATAATTAAGTATTGTTCAAAGGATTAATTTTGTTCCTGTGAAAATGTGTGGTTTTCACATGAAAACCATTATTATGAATAGTTATATTAATTCTACCAATATTAATAATATATAACCAATTTTGGTTGAATGAATTTGCTGCAGCTAAGATTTTTGCATTCGTTACTGTTTGTATGTTACTAACAAATTGAATATGTTGTAACATTCAAAGTGAACTTGGGTGCTATTTCTTAAAAGGAATGTGCAAAGAACTCAAGGTATGTTTTCCCAGTCTAGCTTAGGCTATGAAAACAGGTAGCCTAAAGGCCAATGCATCCGATCTTTATCCGAATCCGATATCCGAGTTCCATCTGAACTGGAAATGTTCTTATTTCAGACAGATGCAGTTCAGATTCCTTCCCTACAAGAAGTACTACGCCTTTTTTTTTCAATTCCACCGCACTATTCCCAAACCACTGCAACTCCTGAAAGCCAGTGGTGACCACCAGAAAAGCACCGAGGCACTGAAGCTCAACGAAGTCCCGAAGAATGAATTTAACTGTCTTGGATCCCGCAACGAAATTATTCAGAAAAGATTAAAGGCGGAGCGGATGAAAACAAAAACATAATTTCCACTACGACAACGGCTACATCGGATATAAATTTTTGGATTCGGATCGAATGCAGTGCGTAACAGCCCTAAGAATGTTGACGCACTGTATCCGATCTTTATCCCCCCACGACACCCGAATCCGAGACCCGAGTTCTATCCGAATTGGAAATGTACTGATTTCAGACGGACGGAGTTCGTATACGTAACCTCCTCTACAAGAAGTACTACGGCTACTTCGGACCAAATTTTTTCGGTTATGAAGGCCTGTGTGTCCTTTGAAACACTGGAGAACACTGGTTGTGACCTACACCAATTTAATCATCATTAGCAATTAGTTTCGTAGATCAAAAATTATGTATGGCAAACCGTTCTATGATAACTATAATATCTTGAAAACAACACTATCGCTCATAATGTAGTTTACAATCAGTATCAAAATTTTCGTAATCTGGTCCAGACTTCTAGATATAACACATTGCTATATAATGTTATACAAATAGCAAGAGACAACGGAAAACAACTAAAGAAACGAATTAGGAATTTAAAACAAAAACAAAATTGGAAAGAGAGTACAGACAGACACATTTGTTTTCCATTTTTTTCGCATCATTGCTTACAAATAGGTAAGCAAACCAAAAGCGAGGTACATACATGAACAAAAATTAAAATTATAACGCAAACGTAATGAACACGCCAAATGAGAAACCACACACAATTGGCGAAAATAAGCCTAATTGGCCTCGTGATCCATTTACCACCTTACCTGATTGAAATAAGGTTGGTATTGAAATGCCAGTTGAAACAGGAGTTATAAATTTTGATTGGGTTAGATACGCTACTGAAGATAATAACAGAAGGAAACCTGGGGTTGTTTTTAGGGGTATTAATGAAAATTACCTCAGCAAAAGATGGTCTTGCATGGTGGAATTGTTTTGAGAAATGAATGCTACCTATATTAAATAGCTGGAAGGATTTGTGTGCAAAATAATAATCGAATGTTGTGCGTGTCAAAGAAAATAGACTGGCAGGTAGTAAGTATTTATAAAACTTTTTAATCGACTGCCCAAAAAGAAGGAGGTTCTCAATTTGGATGACATTTTATTTTATTTGTTCGGGCATTGTTCCGTCATATATAGACGGATTTGTAAATTATTTATTTTTTGAAAATGTATACTTTCGAGGTGGTCCCATTGTCATCAAATCTGATGATTGTATCCCATGGAAATCGCGGGATCTCCTCAAATATTATAGGCAGATATGTAGCGATTTTGGTTTTTTCAATAACATTGTAAGCATTTGCACTCAGAAAATAACATTTGGTAAAGTGAAACTGATGAAGAAGACTACAGATGGGCACAGGAACTCCTTAATAATTTTGTCAAGTGTATAAGATATCTCGAATAGTTAAGCGACTATAATGAAGCATATACATATTAATCAATGATATAGTGTTGTTTGCTGATGATACTTCACTTTTGTTTAAACTTAAACGTCAGCAGCTGGTTACTGACGAAGTAAATAGCGCAATTTCAAAAGTAGTTCACTGGTTCAATGTTAATAATTTACTTCTTAATGAAAAAAAACCAAATGCATTAATTTTACCCTACCTCATGTTAGGCAGGTGAAAACCGATGTGTTGATAAAGGGCGAAGAATTGAATCCTGAAAGTAGCACAGTATTCTTAGGCTTAACTTTGGATGCTAAGCTTCAGTAGGGCCCACATATAGATAAATTGTCAAAGAAGCTCAGCTCCGCAGTATATGCTGTTAGAAAAATTCGTAATTTAACTGACATAGAGACAGCCCGTTTAGTATACTTTAGCTATTTTCATAGTGTAATGGCGTATGGTATTCTGTTGTGGGCCGCCGACATCCAGACTATCTTTGTTTTGCAGAAAAGAGCTGTTCGATCAATTTATAAATTAAGCCCGAGACACTCTATCAGAGAGAAATTTAAGGAGATTAATGTAATGACTGTGCCTTCTCAGTATATTTATGAAAATCTTTTATATGCCCATAAAAATATAAAATTGTTTAAAAAATACAGTGATATCCATAACATAAATACTAGGAACAAACACAAATTTGTAGTACCTACAACAAGGCTCAAGAAAATAGGTGGCTCGTTTAGATGTCAATGTGTACGCTTTTATAATAAGCTTCCAAGCCACGTACAAGATCTAAGTCTTAATAAATTCAAATCTTTCATTAAACGTAAGTTGTGCCAGAAAGCGTTTTATACAACAAAAGATTACATTGAGGACAAAAAGGCTTGGGATTGAGCTGCTCCAATTAATTTTGTTTTTTTATTATATTTTGCACTATGCATTTTGTTATTATATTTTTTTTGGTTTTCTTGCAATGACAAGAATATTTACTTTTTAAAGTATTATATTATTTTATTTTAATTAATGTGAATGTGAAGACTATGTGGATCATTTTTTTATTTTTGTTTTAATTTAAACTTATCTTTGTTTTTAATCATGGTCTGGCAGTTTGAGTAGTTTATGCGGCCTACCCGAATGTCCTTTCTTTGGTATTGTTCGTCGAATCGTTGAGCTCCTTAAATTCTGAGTTGAGCTGCTCGGTTATTGACAAATGCGTGCACTGACTGGACAGGTCCACTCAATCTGGCTGGTTCTTTCCTCAAAAGACCATTTCAGACATCAGTCTACATGGTCTTCACATGATCTAATCAAGATTTTGTCTGGAATTTAAAAGAGACTGTGACCTCTGAGTTTGTTTCGGCCTTTTTTTCTCAGAGTAGTCAGATAGGAAACGCCGACCTCACCTAGTTTTAAAAATATGTTCGACATGTAAAAGTGTTTGTACAAACCAACTTACAGAAATAAAATCATTTATCATTATCATTTTTATCAATGGAACTGATGAAAATTTATTATTTATTTATTTATTTATTTGACACCAATAAGTACAACATCTTACAGTTTTCCCAAGATGATGTTATACCACATAATAAATAATGTTATACACTATATACGAGTAGATACATAAAATATTAACAATAAAAATAAAATAACAAAAATCAAGAAACCATTCATACATGTATGCCTCCTTCAATGCACCTTTGTGCTCCTGACACAAATTTCGGCAGGCTATGGAACAAATCTTCCGATGGCATACTATTTATAATACGCGCGGCCCTTGACAAAGGGGCAAACTTTAATAAATTGGTCCTAGCCCTTGGCACATTTAACAAAGTGGGTCGGCGGCGCGCACCCACATGAACACCCACACAAAATGGTACCATTGAACTGTTCTGATGATGAAGCCGGAAGATAGGCACTGAAATTCCGAATTAAAACAATGAATCCAAATCCAAACAACGAAGACCAAGTTAAAATGGATGTTCTAGCCTTACACTACGCTAAGAATGATTTTCTTATTTTTTTCTGAAACACAGAAAAAAAAATGTAGGCCAGACCGGGCATCCCTGTGAGCGTCGGTGGCATGAGTGAGCCAAAAGCCATTGCCAATCTTTTTAAAGAGGTGTTCTTCGACAAATCTCCTCTGGGCCCATCGTGGTCGGTTCCCGAAGCCCGGGATAGAAATACGACTTAAAGTGAAGGCCACAGAGATTACTCAAACGATTAGATATATGCCCAGGGGTAAGTTGCCCGGCCATGAAGAGCGGCGAGCACCTCCGATATGCAGGCTCTCACTTACCTAGGGTACTTGCTATGCTGCATAGCTTCTGTATGGGTCATGGTTACATGCTTAGTTAGATGATGATGCAAACAGTGGTTGTACCAATCGCTAAAATCAAAACTGATGACCTCGCCGACAGCAGTAACTATAGGCCCATTTCCCTAGCTACTGTGATATCAAAGGTTTTCGACAGCATGCTCAATGCAAAATTGAATAAAATTACAACCATACATGACAACCAGTTTGGTTTCAGGGCTGGATTGTTAACTGAGAGTGCAGTGTCTTAAACATGCTGCCACACACTATGTGAACCGTGAGCCTATGTATTTATACCTGCTTCCTGGTTCTGTCTAAGGCTTTTGATCTGGTTTCCTATGATGTGTTATGGAATAAGTTAGAGCGGGATGATTTACTCACAGAACTAAATATTATAAATTTTTAAGTTTTGTTATGGAAACCAGATCAACACTGTACGATGAGCTGGGGCGTTGTCTCATCTGCATGGGTTGGAGTGTGGGGTCAGGCAGGATGGGTTGAGCCCTAGGCTCTTCAACCTGTATTGAACGAACTCATTGCCTAGCTCAGCAGTACCAGGGTTAGATGTTACGTAGACGGTATTTACGTCAGTAATATCAGTTACGCGGACTACATGCTGCTGATCGCGTGAATCTGTGGGTTGAGAAAATTGTTTGCCCAATGTGAGGCGTATGCTAGGTTACATGGCCAGGCAAATAACATCATGGTCTTTGAGGCTGAGGGTAAGAGACCTAATAAGGTGCCACCTGTTTTACTGTATGGCACGCCATTTTATGTTTTAACCCCCAACCTCAATGATGATGACAACATTGAACGGGATCGGAGAGCGTTGTCAGTTAGAGCGAACATGCTGGCTCGCAGGTTTGCACGATGCTCACTTTCTGTCAAAATAACGCTATCTCGAGCATTTTACGCGAGCAGCCTGTGGACAAGATATACGCAAAAAAACGTACAACGCTCTCCATGTTCAGTACAATAATGCGTTTAGGATGCTGGTGGTGGCCTTGCTTCTGTAGTGCATCGGGTATGCTCGCGGATGAGTATGTAGATTGTTTCTACACAACCATGCGCAAAAGGTCGCATCTCACATGGGTTGTCGCAACGGTGATCCACTGTTACTTGTTGTTTTGTGTTTTTTTAGTGTCAGTTAGTTAATATCTGTGTTACTAACTATAGTTGTAAGTTTTACTTACCATTTTTGGAGTCATTGATACTCGAATAAAGAGAAAATCTATTCTAGAACAGAAATTCTAAAGTTAATTTGTCCCTCAATTTAGTTTGTCCTTTCGTTATGCAATGTTCGGTGCCTATATACTATATAGGTTATGAACTTCAGTAATGTTTCCTCGTTATTTTTGTGAATGTAGCGATTTGTACAGAACCCTCGGTGCGCTAGTCCGACTCGCACTTAGCCGGTTTCTTTTATTGTTGTTTGGCTCGCGTTTGACCGCCATCTCAACTGATGGCAAACGATGATTTGGTTGACGGTGCATCACACTTGCCTAGAAGTAACCTATTCACTCTTGACTTAAAGACCCAAAGGTTTTAGTATCGGGAAATATAGACTCCGGCAAGGAAACATTATATATGTTATGTTATGTTAAACATTATTAATTGACAAACAAATAAGCTCTTTGGTACTTAATACCCGGCACCAACGTGCAAACTTTTCTATGAAGCAAATTTAATTAAGTTCTTGTAATGCAAATTGTTACAAAATTATCAAGAATTTGGTTTTATGCAATCAACAAGTCCTTCCAGGCT
The DNA here is from genome assembly GCA_964057195.1 of Orthosia cruda. Taxonomy (NCBI): domain Eukaryota; kingdom Metazoa; phylum Arthropoda; class Insecta; order Lepidoptera; family Noctuidae; genus Orthosia; species Orthosia cruda. The sequence goes on along the minus strand of CAXKVB010000131.1, from coordinate 51,076 downwards.
GTTTACGGGCATTGGTGAAAAGTTCCTATTCAGAATACATCAATGCATTTGATTTTTATTATGCCGATGACTGTAAATCAGTCTTTATACAGAATAAGATTTTATTTGGGTATTCTTAAAAATGGATTATTCTGTGTAAAAAATAACAAAAAATATTAGAACTTTTTTTTTCCATCATCGCGTATCAAAGTACAGGCTTGTGATGTCCAATGGCTTGTGGTGGGTTCCCGCATTGTCGCTCAGGAGGACGCCATGGAGTTTTAGTTGGTCGAAGTTCCACACAACTGCGCTATCTCCCGGTGGTAGCGACTGCGCTACTGCGGAGAGATAGCGCAGTTGCTCACGGGCAGATGCTCATGCGTACTGATGCATGGGCATTAACCCACGCAAAAAAAAGGAAGTCTTTTTACGTCACTTCTAAGTAAAAAAAATACTAAAGCTTCATATTTTTTGTTTGCGTGACAAGCGTAAAATACATGCCCGTTGTGCGCAATATTTTTGCTTATCTAACTGACGGCTTAACAAGATTTTTTTAGGAATTTATCCTATTTATAACGACTCCTAGAAATTCTCATCAGCTAAAACGTCGGTAAAAGATAATGTATACCAACACAGCATTTTATTCTATCTATGCAGCCTTTGCTAAAGGCTTCGTAGCTAATGTTGAAAATAAAAAAAAGTCTGCGTTTGAAATCTCGACCTCTCACAGACAGCATTGGAAAGGACTGGATTTTCTTTTATTTGTAGTCTGTATTAGGTCTTAGCAATAAGGTATACAGAAACGGTTTTTCTCGATATCAGTTTTAAAAGTTATATCTGATTCCTTATTGGTGTTTTGTTTTTGGTATATTTGTACCAATGAAATGTGATTTTAATTCGTTTACAAAAAAAAGCTTTGGATTTGGTTTCACATTCCATGTAGGTAAAATCTGTAGAAATGACCGGGACTTGACATCGCTAATTGTGTCGAAACATGCCCTTTTCTCTGACTACTGAGCACTTAATCTGTTACAGAACTTTCATAATATTTTTAACGCTCGCATCTGCCAATAATCTAGATCTTCTCTCTGACGGCGGTGGCGTGGACACGTTACAACGGAGCGGCGCCGCCAGCGTGAAACCGTGCTGTTTCACGCTGGCGGCGCCGCGCCTCGCTCCGAACTATCGGTTCAAACGTGTCAACTTGCAGCTTTTATCTAGATTTGGACCACGAACGACGTATTAATTAATAAACAAGTAAATATCGATATTTTTAGCTATTTTTTTTTGTACTAAAACTTGCGTCGAAGATAAGAGATCAACTGCCAAGCGAGTGCGCCGTGTGCTTTGCCGCGTGCCGTGCCGTTTCACGGTAGCCAGGCCTTGAAACCTTGAAAACCGGCTCTATCAGCCATCCGTTCTGCTCTGCCTGCCGCCACTTCAGTTTTGCAATACTTCGGGATTTGTCAGTAAGTCGTTCTCCTGAGGATTTGTTCATAATCTGATTCGATCACGCAGATAAACACCTAGCATTGCCGTCCGATACCCTTTGCCTATACCCATTTCAGTACGGCGCGCGCACTCATGTCAGTCGCACGTCTTACCTATAGCCCCCACCTAATTATTCGCATCAGGTACTAGTGATGGGAATACACCCAACAAAAAGTGATCGATATGGATCGGTTTTTGACACGGTCCAATTCTGTTGGCAAACGCCCTCTCGAAGGTCCCATTAAGACAAGTGAATGGAAGATATCAAAAAGAACTGCGCGCCAAGCCGAACAAACCCTATCGGAACCAATCCCGACCACGAACAGTTTTAGCAGTCTGCCTGGCAACCAAACATCCGCTGCTGACATCAAAACCAGATTTCGTGATGCTTTCACTAAAAAGGCCACCGTACACCTCCCATCATGTTGGAGATAGAACCCAGCTGGACGCATGAGTTCATCAGAACTACTGTGATGTCGTACTCGAAAACCTTCGATCTGCAGTACTGACTTAACAATCGGGTTGCTGTCATATGCCATTCTTCTGCAAGCCATCAAAGACGGTCTACGTATCAAGGGCATCGCCTTGCACACCTACTCGCGAAAAGACGAGAAGATGTACAAAGTAGTCATCTTCGGTCTTCCTGACTACGTCGATTATGTACTTCCAGCAGAAATTGCCTCGCTTGTAATCGAAAATGTGATTATTCGTAAAATGAAAGTACCTGCTGAAAAATCTTTTTACTGCCCCCTCTTTCTGGTACAATTGCCACCTGGTGCTGATTTTGCCAAATTCCGACAGATCAGGCTCCTTTGTAAGAGCTCTTACACACGAGCGGCATGTTCCCAACGGCAGAGGTAAAAGCGGCCGTCGACGCGCGTCGGCGGCAACCGTCGACGCGCGTCGCCGCTCGTGTGTAAGAGTTTTTATTCAGCAGTACAAATACGAAAATACAGAAGTAACAATCGATATGGAACGCAGTGTTACAGATGCCAAGGGTTCGGGCACTTAACTACCAACTGCAACTTAGCACCCCGCTATGTGAAATGTACTGATGCCCACCAGACTGAAGAATGCCCCAAAAAGATCTGGGATCGGCCAGCCCAATGCTGTAATTGTGGTGGGAACCACACTGCAAACTAGCGTCAATGCAAAGAGTGTGAAAATTATTTGAAGATTCTGCGAGAATGTCAAGAACAACTATAAGGCGCCAGGACTGTAAAGCTGCCCCTGAAAACAAACGTTGTTGATGAGCGACCCTGGAACCTCGTTGCTGCTGCCAACACACAAAAAGTCACCGTTCTAGAAAAGGCTTAAGACCCGGCGACAGCTGACATGCGAGCCATGATAATGACGACAAAAACCATCAAAAGTCAATTTCTAGGATGTACTAGTATGATGGATAAAGTTATTCTTATTCTAACACATCTTGGTCAATATGTGTAGAACACAAAATGTACGGATTCTCTACTGGAATGCCGACGGCATTCGCTCAAAAATATCGGAACTGTTGGACCTGGTAAGCGAGCTCTCTATTGATATCGTAGCTTTATCAGAGACTAGAATATCCCCCCACACCAAATTACACACCCACGGCTTCACCTGTTATCGGTGCGATAAGAAACCTGACGGAGTCGGTCAGGGCGTTGCCATTTTAGTCAAGTCGGACATAGATCATACCCCTCTAAATATACCAATAACTCAAAACCTAGAATGTGTTGGAATAAAAATTGCCCTATCAAACCAGAAAATTGCGTTTGGCTCAGCTTATCAATCGTCTAACCTAGTCTTATTGCCTAAAGACTTAGACACAGTTATCAATGTTCACTCAAAAACAATAATAATGGGTGACCTTAACACCAAACACCCCTACTGGCTCTGCTCTCGCTCCAACAACCATGGCGAGGTACTTTTTGAACATATGATAGACAATGAATATGAAATTCTTGCACCTTCTTGTCCCACTCTAGTCCACTATCGTAGTATGCACATGCCGTCTACGCCCGATATTATCCTAGCTAACTCTGTCCACCATCTTTCAGAGCCTCAGGTGATCAACGGCCTTTCTTCTAACCATCTGCCTGTCTACTTCACCGTGAGTGGTAAAGTCAATAGACAAACGCGCATCATATTTAACTACACCAAAGCGGACTGGAAATGCTACAGATCTCACCTGAATCAGTCCATAACTTTAAGCCAAGGCAGTTTCAACACACCTTCAGAAATTGACCTTGCCATTGAACACTTAACGCAGTCAATTATGAATGCAAGAGACAAAGCCGTTCCTAAATTGTCCAGTGATGGTGGTCATAAGCTCCCACGTCGCATCAGGTCACATATCAAAACTAAAAATCGTCTTCGAAAATTAGCTTTAAATGAATTAATTCCACAGAAACGACGTGAACTATTCTCCCAAGTCAATAACATGCAGAAAATTATTAAGTCTAAGATCCAAACCATTAACGACAATGCCTGGAACAACAAACTAGTGGTACTAGTGGTCAAGTCATTAAACCATCAGCTTATCTCAATACGTCCTCTAAAAATAAATGTCAAATAATATCACCACATCCACACCACTTGAGCAATGTGAGACACTAGCTAATACCTTTCTCGAGAACATGAACCTAACCAAACATTGGGTCAGTGATCCTAGTACAGAAGAAGCAGTCAAAGTTTCTATTGGCTTGCTGGACAGTTACCAGATATGTGACTACCCATCACTTGCTAGGCCAAAAGAAATCCGAAAGTTGTTGGGAAAACTAAAATCAAATAAAGCGCCTGGTTTTGACGGCTTGGGAAATAGCTTACTGAAAAAGTTTCCTCAGAAAGCTATTGTGTATCTAACGAAAGTATTTAATGGTTGTTTACGCAATACATACTACCCGAATGCATTAACACATGCTAAAATCATAGTTATTATGAAACCTGGAAATGATCAGTCCATCCCATCTAGCTATCGGCCAATTAGCTTATTACCAAGCATAGGGAAACTCTTAGAAGCTATTATCCTAACCCGCCTAACTAAAATAACTGCGCATATTTTGATCCCTGAACAGTTTGGATTCCGAAGCTAACACTCGACCACGTAACAGCTAGACAGAGTGGCTGAACACATAATCCATGGCTTAAGGTGATATATACGCCCCAATGTAACGCAGTACTGGCCGTGCGCCCGCTCGGTGCCAAAATATCAAAATTGAACCTCCTTTTGAACAGTTTTGTTTGCAAAATATTATTTGATTTACGTATGCTATGTTAGGTATGAAGTAATTCCAGCCATCATTTTTTCTGTATAAAAATATTTTTAAACATCCAAGTCGTTTTGGAGGAGTTTCCAAAAGTTGCGAAAAAATATCGTCTTGTTAATAATTTTTTTAAAGCAAAACTATTACACTAAAGCGCATGTAAAACGCTTTAGTGCCGTAAAACGGTAACTTTCTAAAGCATACTCCTTAGTAACGGCTAGGTTAAAACGTTTGAAAAAAATATATATTTATTATTGATTCATGTACATAATTTGGAACACAAGGTTTTTTCGTGTAACTAATAGTTTTGCTTTAAAAAAATTATTAACAAAACGATATTTTTTCGCAACTTTTGGAAACCCTCCAAAACGACTTGGACGTTTAAAAATATTTTTAGATAGACAGATTGGTGTTTAGAGGTTCTTTCGATGTAACTTTGCTTATTTAAATCAATCAATATTTTGCAAAGAAAGTCTTACAAAGAAAGGTCCAATGTATATATTCTGGCTCTCTACGGGGGCGAAGCCAGTCGCGCGTTAGCATTGGCACGGGGAGGCTGTGTCGCTCGCTGCTCCGCCGCGCTATCGTCTGACAAAGCGCATTCGCACGTGTTAGTGCAAATATTTACTTAGTTTCTGTATTAGTGTGCGTTCACAGACTAGCTCGCGCGCCGCAGAGGACACTACGTAATCGTGCGTGTGGACGCTATATTTTTATTTATTTGTGGACTATTTTTTATGGGAATTTGTAAATACTTTTTATTTATATTGTGCATTGTGTAAATAAATCATAATGCCAAGACCAACTAATACTAGAAAACTTAGAATTCTAAAGGCTAAGAAAATGCATCTGGTTATGTAAGACATACCCTACTTATTATTATACCTTATGTATACTCTATTCGCTGGGAGAAAAATAAAAAGTAAACAAACCACAAACAAGATTTTACAGTGTCTCCTTTCCTGTCACTAAAATCTAAAGTAAAATAGATATCATGCGGAGCTGTTTATTTCATTGAACAACAACGTGCACACTTTTCAAACGCTTAAACTATTATTTTCTTATTTATAACTCTATTTGAAATAACATTAGAAATTTCTACAACCCTTTTAGGGACCGTTCAACCGATTTTGAGTTCTACCCCGTAAATATAAGGATAGCATAAAAAGCAAAAACCTGTTACCAAAACTAACTCTTTACTACAGCTGCCTTTATGTGCAATTTGGTATGGAGAATCAAAAGACATAAAAATTGAGTGGATAGTAAGAGATGACAATTTTTGGAAACGAGAAATGGAATCAAAACTAGTTTCATTTTATATTCCTGAGTTGGTAGATCCCAGGTTGTCAAGAAATATGAGAATAAGAGACCCGATATATATACAAGAAGCGATTATAGAAAAAGAAAAGAAAAAAAATATTACAAATCAAATAACCCGACTGCTTAAAAAGCGAACTAAAAAGAAGTAAACAAGAAGAAAATCATGCTGTGCAGTCGGAGGATACATATTCCCGAGCTGGCTTACCAAAACCAGATGTATCCTCCGACTGCACAGCATGATTTTCTTCAACATTTTCAATACAATTTAATATGGTAATCATTTTAATTATGGTATCCAAAAAAACATCACGTCATGATGAATCCAAGAAAAATGCACATAAGCATGTGGGGTATTTATCATTAGAACCATTATTTAAAATATGTTTATACAGAACCCACAGTGCGTGAATCCGGCTCGCACTGTGCCGATTTTTATGTAAGTTAGTAATTACAGTTTATGCAAATAATTAAAATGAAACTATTTCTAAAGTTTTGAGGATGGGGTGAGAATGTTACTCTCAAAAGCTGAATCGATCTTGGTTAAATTTGAAAGAGGCTAGGGCCAAGTTTCTCACCGCTTGGATGAAATTTCAACAGCCAATCACAGCAGATAACGCGTGCTTGATAATTTGTCTCATTACCATTGTACACTTATCTTTATAAATGTTTTGTTCTGTAATTATTTAAGTGGTGTACAATAAAGTATATAATAAATAAATAAATAAATAATTCTGCGATAATTTAGAGGTGGTGTTATAAATAATAATACAGCATAATTATGACTTTATGCTGTATTATTATTTATAATTATATATCATGCCAGATTGGGTTATTTTAACGTAATTATTTTAAATTACCTACTTAGTATTTTTAAACGAATATAATAACTTAAAACATCAGAGGCCGACCGGCTCAGAGCAAGTTTGTATTGACTATGCTAACGCAGCCGGCATAATTAAAGACACAATAGAAAAACAATAACACGGGCGCCATAAATAGTCGCATGCCGGTCGAGGGACACTCAAAATAAACTGTAGAACCATGATAGTTATGAAACGTCATGGTACGGGGGCTTCACGTAAGTAGAGTTTTAATGTAACCTATTTTGTTTTACTTGTCCGACCTATATTATATAAAAATAATGTCTAGTAAAAACTTAATATTTCTTTACGGAATCGTAGGCAAGAATGCAACCTGTTAGTCGCATCTCTGCGTCCATGCATATTCTTTGATCGCAGTCCGCGCTCGCTATGTATGCGTGAGCCGTGCCGGTGTGTGAGTTTAGCTTCGCCGGGATGCTCAAGGCCATTGGGGCATACTTGCGCCTCAAACCGTGGCCTTTCCACAGGCATGGTTTTACTAGATATTGAAAAAGCTTTTGATTCTGTCTGGCACGAGGGCCTGTTACATAAATCAATTCAATATGAATTTCCTCTTTGTCTAGTAAAACTCATACAAAATTATCTGCGAGATCGATCGTTTTCTGTTTACATAGGTAAAGACCACTCTACTCCTAAAACTATTTCAGCTGGTGTGCCTCAAGGCTCGCTCGTGGGTCCATACGGCTTCAAACTTTACCTGAATGATTTACCTAAACAGCCTCACACACAACTTGCCATCTACGCTGACGACACGGCAACATTGACGAGACACAAAGACGTCGAAGTAGTAACTGGTCGGCTACAATACTCACTGGATCTACTCAACCAATATTTTAAAACCTGGAAACTAAAGCTAAATTCAATAAAAACCGAAGGCATTCTGTTTACCAGAAAATGTACACTACCTACTAGGCTTGTAAAACATAATGATTTCCAGATTACGTGGCAGGTCGGTTAAGTATTTAAGCAAAATTTTAGACAAGACACTTAACTGGAACAAAAACACTGAATTAATTATAGGCAAAAGTGTAAAAGCCCTTAATTCTTTCAAACCTATTTTTAATCGCAAATCTGTTCTCAGTCCAACCAAACTTCTAATTTACTCCACTTTAGTTAGACCTTGCCTAACTTACGTAGCACTTTTCTGGTCTAGTCTTACTGTAACTAAATATAATAAACTCCAAACTATCCAAAACAAAGCTTTAAAACTATCATATAACACACCTTTTCGTACGAACCTTAAAAGATTACACTACCGTATCAAATACCCCTTTTTAAAAGAATTCATATTAAAAATTTCGCGTAAATTCTATTTACATAAAAATCCGACACACCGTAACAATCTAATATCCGAAATTGGCAAAAGTAGACTTAGTACATTGCCGTACGCTCGCACGTACAATCGATACAGACTCCCACATCACTATTTACTCCGTGTCGCATCATGACGATAGCTCGCTTACCAGCTGACGTCGCTTGACCGGCCGTTTACACATAATTTTTGCTCCAACTACCCACTATTTGTCTGTTATTATATAAAAATATAATAAAGTGTACACCTTGTAACCTAAACATTGTAAATATTATGTGGGTCCATTCTAAGACCTCCACATACACAGTAGTTTATAATGATTCCTTTTATAAGTTAGTTACTTCAACGCAAAGTACTATCATGATAAAAATATGTTTTAATGTTTAGAAAGGCGGTAGCCTGTGTAACAAAATAAAATACGATTTGTCTACAAATAGAATAAGATCATTTGTAAACAACACTGTATAACCTATGTTCAAATAAAGACCTTTCAAAATCAATCAATCAAATCAAATACCCTTTAGGTGACTTTCAGCGTTCTGATGAAGGCCATTGTGCGTGACTTAGTATAGTATACTTTTCTATACTAAATTCATTGCTTAGGTAAGAACTAAATACTTTATCCATACATCCTAACCACGTAACCCAGTTTAAATATTCACCCGTAAATCAACACGCACTTTTTACCTCTCAATTTTAATGAACAAAAAAATATATTTGAAATACATGGTGTAAAAATACACACCCCAGTGGTCCGATAATTGCGAACCCTCAAGGGCAGAGCAACCCCTGCCCATAACTTTATGTGATTTATTTGGGGCGGACATATTTTTTCCAAAATTACACACATTGAGCCTTGGGCCTGTAGGAGCTTAATATTGGAGCGGATGGAAAATATTTATGGACTTAATGGATATGAATAGAAATAATAAATAATGAGGTGTTGTCAAAGAAAAATGTAAATGGAAAAGCCTTAATGTGAAGTTTTATAAATGATTGCTAACGGAACGGATTAGACAGGCTCTTAATGTGGAAAGTGAGAACGATCTCTAAGTTATTGATTGGTTCTTTGAAAATATTATGAACACAATTTCACATAGCTTTCTCACGTGACTTTGTTTCCGTACCCTATCTATCCCTTATTAAAAGCATATGATACTTAGCTAAAGTGTATCTTTTTTACAAGAATTTTTATAATCGGATTTGTATAACAAGGGACTTTTTACAAACGAGAGCTGACTTTTCCCAATAATACTAATTCAATCAATCTGGCCCAAATCTTAATAAGGGGCACCTTTCAAAACAACTCAAATAAAAACACACAAAAAACTGCAAAAAAAAATCTAATTGCTATACTTTCAAGATTTAATTAAAATAAAATGTAGCAGCTTACAAAAACTGTAAGCTCCCAAAACTTCGAAGTTGTACATGCATACGAGTTCTATTAAATAGGAAGCCTCAAAGGTAGGTAAAGAAAAGACGAGAATTCAAACAAGGTTCGATGCAGTAGGTATTGACGGGAACCCACTTACATTTATATCATGTTTCATATAGAAGTATTAAGAGAGTATTGAAGATAGTTTACTATAGGTCCTTCTAGTATTAGCCAGATCTAGTCAGTGATAGACACAATTGTAATACGAGAAATAAAGATAAGTTGAATCAACCATCTTATAGACTAGCTAAAGTACACTCATCTTTCATGGGGTACTGTGTTAAATTCTATAACAAAATACCTTGTAACATATTAAAACTAAATGAAAGTAAAACTTTATTATTTAATTTTTTTTAAACAAGCATATTACAAATTAGATGATTATATTCAAGAGAAGAATGTTTGGAAACATACTGATCCTGCTCCATAGGGCACAATCTTAGACAAAATCAAATTTGTTAATTTATATTCATAGTTATTGTATTCATTTTTTTTAAAGAAATTGTCTCACACACTGTTCCGTTGTTGTTGAATTAGGTATTTTACCTATGTTTGCAATATTTGTAAGTATGTGAGAACCATGTTCCTATTTATCAATTTAATTAATTTACCTGTGAATGCTTTTAATACTTTATACCAGCACGTAGTATAGTGTGTAGTGCTTTTCTGAGTGCATGGTCCTTACATCTATGAATTTATTAATGAATATACTTATGTAAATATTTTAAGGCACCTATTTTTTTTAAAAGAGTAAGTATGAGTTTCTTGTGCATTCTTCTCCATAACAAGCTACTTTTCCGAATGCACGGTAGAATCAACTTTTAATCAATTAGAATAAATGTGAAAGTTTGAATAGTTGTGTGTGTGGATGTATGTTTGTTACTCAATCACGCAAGAACGGCTGAACGGATATGGATGCAATTTGGCACAGAGATGAATTATAGTCTGGCATAGCACATAGGCTACTTTCATCCCTGTATAATGTTCCTCTGGGATAAAATAACACTTTTCACGTGGGTGAAGCCGCCGGCAGAAGCTAGTATTAATATATATAATAAGCGAAACTAAAAAGATGTAAACAAGTAGAAAATCATGCTGGACCCTGGACTGTTCCTGTGGTATAATTTACGGATCTCTCACGAACGTAGTCGCTAGCAAAAGTTTGTACCTCCATAATTATATAATAAGTAGGTACACAAAATGACTATAATTACATATATCGGCATAATCAAGCCATGATCTAACTAATTAATGAACTACATAATATGTATGCATATGTGATGTGTTCGCAACTCCAAATAACATATTAAGGAACTAGTTTCTGCTTGCGGCGTCGCCCGCGTGATAGTAAGAAATTAAAAAAAAAATGTAGCATATATTCCAGACTATAATCTATCTCGATGCCAAATTTCATCCATTTCCGTTCAGCCGTTCTGCCGTGAAAAAGTAACAAACATCCATTCATCCACCCTCACAAACTTTCACGTCTAAAATAGTATTAGGTACACATTTGTAAACGCACATTATATAGATGTAAAATAGTTTGTCTACTTATATATGTTTGTAAAACTCTGGAAACACTGAAGATCTGATTTACATTTTTTGTCACGAATATAAAGCTACAACTTTGAGTGCCATAATAATATTATTTTCTTTGAGTGCGTTTTATTTTTAACCCGAAAAATACTTATCCTTTGGAAGGCCAAGGAAGGGGCGCCACGGAAAAAACTAGTAAATTCTATACATCATCATCATCAGCTTTTTTAATGTTCCCACTGCTGGGACACAGGCCTCCTGTCTGTGAGAGGAAATGGGCCATAATTTACCACGCGGGCCCAGTGCGGATTGGTGGATGTCAAATGTCTTCGAATTTTTGGTTCTGTGACATGCCGGTTTCCTCAAGATGTTTTCCTTCACCGTTTTGAGAGCAGCGATATTAACTTCTATATACACTGTAACGTTACGTTTAACTCAAGGGAACTAAACGTTAGCCACGTTATTTAATAAAATAAGAATTATTTAAAAAAAATGCAAACTATGAATATTAAAAGGATATTGAGTATAAAAGGGACGGCTTCGCACGACGCCTTTGTTTTTAAGGTTTTCAGCTAGGCAGGCAGCTGGACGGACAGGAACTCTTCGTAACTCTTCGTTGTGGTATGCTCGAGAGAGACAGATGAGCAGGCACCACGACGGTCAAGCAGACGGATGGTTGCCAGATAAGTAGGTAATCGGGCAGGCAGTGGACTAGGCAGGACGGATAGAACAGGCAATCGGGTAAGTAAGTAGGCAGCAAGGGGTGTGGAGGCCGTGCTATGGCTCAATAAGCCAAACAGGCACTAAGACAAAGGAAAAAAATAAAGTGGAGTACGGGGCTTAATATTAGTGCCACATGTTCTATATTAGGGGGGTTTGGTTTCCGCACTTAGTCCTTCAAATGGACCTTTGTACGTGGGCTATGGCGGCCGTTGGGTGGTCACTCAAACCAGCCCATCTCCTTCCAGAAGTCAATTAGAGCTCCTGGTTTCCTCAACATATCTGTGTAAGATCTGGGTGGAAGGTTCCGAGGGTTCGTGTTCTTATCTGGGCTACACCTGTGCATTCAAAGAGAACGTGCGTAACGGTTTCCTCGGCCTCCATACATGCCCTGCACAGGGGACTGTCCGTGATGCCTATTGTGTGGAAGTGTTTGTTGAGTGAGCAGTGTCCCGTGATGGTCCCCGTCACCAGGCGCAGGCCATTCCTGTCCAGTCGTAAAAGACGCCTGGTGAGCCTACTGTCCAAGGATGGCAGAGCTTCTTTGGACTGCCTACAGTCCGGTGTCGAGGCCCACCAGTTCTCCGCATGTGTCTGGGTGAAATCCTGTAGCCATCTGCTTATTTGGTTGAAGGGGATGGGTACTACAGGTTCGAGTCTATAGACCGCCGAGATGGATCCGCGTCTCGCAAGCTCGTCAGCCGCGTCGTTGCCCAGCGATCCGCTGTGTCCCTTTATCCATTGTAGTGTCACCGTGTTGCGAGTTATTTGTTCTAGTGCGTTGTGACATTCTAGTACTAGTTTTGATGTAATATATTTTTTCCGTAAGGATTGGAGGACTGATGCGCTGTCGGAGAATATCCGTATGTGGGCGTCCGTAACCTTCCTGGCTTCTAGGGCATGGACCACTTGTATAATTCCCACACACTCCGAGTGATAGACGGTGTTGAACCCTCCTAGCGGTCTGGATATATGTATGTTGAAATCGTATGAGAAGACTCCAACTCCGGTACCGGAGTCCGTTTTCGATCCGTTGGTGTATACTCTCATCTCTTTTGGGCCTGAGTAGTCACGTCGTTCTTCTGTGAGTATTACAACAGTTATTATCACATTATGTTGTAGTGCCTGTGAAAGTGGTGTGTTTTTGGGGCTTTGTCGCATGGTGATGCTAACATCGGTTTACGCTTGAGTGCATTTTCCATTATGCGTCTGTGCTTAATTCTGGAGTCTTTATTTAGGGTACCTGATAGATGGAGTCTAAAAGTGGCCAGGGCTGCCTCCTACCGCACAATAAGGTGTAGAGGTGGCAGTCCCAGCATTGCCTGTAGGGCTGCAGTGGGTGTGGTTCTCATACTGCTAGTGATTGCAATACAAGCAAACCGCTGCAGTTTTTCGAGATCTCTTTGGGCTGTGCTGAGGTCTGTCATGGGCCACCAGACCAACGAGCTAAATGTGATGATTGGTCGGATGACTGTGGTGTATAGCCAGTGGGTGACCATGGGGCTAATCCCCCAGTTCCTGCCTAGCAGTCGTTTGCACTGCCACAGGGATATGCTGGCTTTTGTGATGATATGGTTCATGTGTTTTGCCCAATTCAATTGTTTGTCCAAATAGATGCCCAAGTACTTAGTTTCGGTTGAAAGGCTTAGGGTTGTTCCTAAGAAACGCCGTAGTTGCAGTGTCATCGGTTTCCTCTTTTTTGTGAAGAGAATAAGTTCAGTTTTTGTGGGGTTTAGCCAACGGTGAAATAACCATTGTCGTTGAGTGTTTTGATGAGGCTGTCAGCTACCAGGTTCCACAGAAGTGGCCGCCCCCGCGGACAGCCCTTCGCGACGATGGCCCTCGTAGTGTCGTTAACCGTGACTTGAACCGCTCTCAGTTTGAGCATATTGGTGATCCAGCCCCCTAGGGTCGGGTCTATGCCGTGTCTGTAGAGGGTCGTGTTGATGCTGTTGAACATGGTCTTATCGAAGGCGCCCTCGATGTCAATGAAGGCAGCCAGTGCTGAGCATTTGTGGTCCACTGCGCATTCAATTTTAGAAACTACGTTATGCAACGCAGATTCTGTTGATTTGCCTGTGGAGTACGCATGCTGCTGTTTGTGTAGTGTGGATGTGCCTATCACAGAGTCTTTCGAGGGTTTTCAGTAGAAAGGATGTGAGGCTTATAGGTCTATATGCCTTGGGTTGTGTGTAATATTTTTTTTCCGGTTTGGGTATGAAGATGACTTTGACCTCGCGCCATGCGAGAGGTACGTATCTATGTGCTATGCAGGCCCGATAGATCTCCAACAGCCATGGCGTTAGCTAATCTAACCCCCACTGTAGTAGGGCTGGGAAGATGCCATCCAGCCCCGCCGACTTGTATGGCTGAAAGGTGCTTATAGCCCATTTTATCCGGTCTACTGTTACTATATTGTGGGCTCTTGACCAGTCTTGTTCCGCTGGGGTCCATTCGGGTTCAGCCTCCCACGTCCTGTCCTCCAGGACTTGACAGTCCGGGAAGTGAGTTTCGAGGAGAACCTTGCTGGTTTCATAGTCGGTTTGTGTGTATGAGTTGTCGGGTTTTTTCAGCGCACCGAGGGTTCGGTCCTGGTCAGTTGATAGGATCTTTCGTACCCTTGCAGCCTCATTATTTGTTTCAATGGATTCACAGAATTTTCGCCATGCCATCCTCCTGGCGGTTCTAGTCTGTTTTTTGTATGCATATTGGGTTTCTTTGTATGAATCCCAGTCTTCCGGGAGTCTTGTGTTTTTTGCTCTGTTAAATTGCTTACGCATTGTATCTCTGAGTTTACCAAGTTCAGCGTTCCACCAGGGGTTCCTCTCGTTCCTGCTTTGTGGCGCTCTTGATTTACAGCATGCGTGGTAAGCTTCTGTTAGGTATTTGGATAATATTGTTACGGTGTGTTCTAATTGTGCTTGGTCCCTTATGGGTGCCAGTGCTAGATATTCAGCTAATAGTAAGGCCAGAAGGCTTTTGAACCCGGGAACGTTGGTACGCCTCGGGTTTCGCCTCGGTGCGGGATTTTAGTATAATAATTAATGTACACACACAGTATAATACACAAAGACGGCACATCAAGACAATAGAGTACAAGGGCACTGCTTATTTCTTAAGAAATTTCTGCCAGCAGACCCGCGAAAAGGAAAAATGAAAAAGAAATGTAGACAATAGTGTGTGAGAACTGGAAAATAAGAAAAGTGAAAGACTTAAACTAAGTTATAAGATTAGCACACCTACACAAATAGTGTAATGGTGGATATTTACAAATATAGTAGTAGTAGTTAGTGTAAAGCGGATCCTTCTATGGTCTAAGCAAGAAGGCTCGTCCGATACGTGCCAATTTGTTATAAGGTTTGTCGCGTTTTCTGTGGCGAGTGTCAAAACTATGATCGTATGTCCACGGGCCGTGACCCACATTGAGTGATGTGAATTCGGCAACATTGAATTCTACAAGGCAAACGAGACGTAAATCGGCCTGATAATATCAGTCGCGTATTTTCCGCAGATATATTATTATACTCCTTTATATAAGAACATATATTACAAAACTGATAGTAGCAATAAAGAACCACAATAACAAAACAAAGAAGAAAAATCTAAGAAAATCCCAAACCAAAGTTTAACAAATGGTGCCGTCAATCAATAGGTATCGTCACAAAAGTAAAATAAAGATAACAAGCGGGCTACCTCAAGGGACCCAAGAATAATGAGTTGGTTCGCCGTTCGACAAACTTGATACAAAACCAAACACAATGGCACAAAGATTAGTTATTGAAACCTGGGAATTGAATGACGAAAAATTAATCAACTGTGACCAAAGAGAAATACTTATACATTTGTTTGGATTAGGTTGAGGGACTTGAAGAAGTTGAGGGGGGTTTTGGAAAATACAAAATTTAAATATGATAAAAATACAATTATTTAAATATGATATAAAAACATAGGCGACCCCTACACAACACGACCCATAATTAATTGGGAATGAATCAATTAATATTAAACCAGTCAGATCAGATTATATTGTCTTATACAACTCTGGACCAATGAAAATTCTAGATAGTTAAAAATTCTAGGGCGTTAATGAGCTCACACTATTAACAAAAATATATATTTTGAATAAGATATAAGTTACGAGTACAATTTACTTAAAAGTAAATTTTCTTGTTTCTGTTTTGAATTACTTAATAAATAATCAGCATTGGAAACAGCAATCTTTACTCTTAAGGAATCAGTCAACCATCAATTCAAATTTGCATTCAGTCCTTTTGATTTTAAAATAATATTTTATGATTGAGCATAAGAAAAAATCTTATGACGCACAAAAAAGAAAATTATAATCGTACTCGTAAGTAAGTTATCAGGATTCATTTCTCAGAATTTATTTTGCAAATAAGGAAAAAATATTTATTTTTATTATAGTTTTCATAATCGAAAAGATTATTATAATGTATTTCGAAATAAATTGTGATTGTCGACCCCTGAGATGTCTGGTTTTCATAATATAAGTCCCATTTACAGTAATTCTAGACGAGATGCTTAAACCACACAGTAGAAAACAATAATTTCATGTTCAATTTTAAGTTTTTTGATACCACTAGAGTGTTCTGGATTTATGAGTACTTAGCTATGTCGGTATATTGATTTATTAATATGAGGTTGATTCAGTGTTATTAGGCAACATTGCAGTGACCGAATAAATGTTGTCATTTCAACCGATTGATTTGAAGAAGTAGTAAAGTTGACAAGATAGTAAATGTCTGAAAGCCAAGATCCACCTGATGAAAAGTTCTCAACAGTTTGAAAATAAAACAGTCTATCAGTATGCCCCATTATTATCAGTTTAACAAATCTAAAACTATAAAGAAGAACCCTAAAGTGATCGTGATTAATTGAGCAAAGTGAGTTGACAAACTTCAGAGAAATAATTGGTACAGAGAAAATAATAATTAAAACTTGCTAAGAGAATAATTATTACGCTGAGACAAGATATCGTAACTTTCTCGTAGTTATTCTTCTGATGTCGTATTACAAATCTTTGATGTGACGAAGAAGTGAATGTAACTATCAAAAGTTCTTTCGTTCGTCATAGTTTGTTAAGTTGTTTAATTATATCAAGCTTTAAGACTTTTATGAGTTGGAAATAGATTTTGTTGAATGCATAAATACTGAGGTATTAAAATTGTCTCTTTCATCATCATCATCATTAGCTTTTAAATGTTCCCACTGCTAGGACACAGGCCTCCTCTCTGTGAGAGAGGGAAATTGCCTCTATGAATAGCAATAAAGATTGAACTGGAGTTACTCAACAAAAAAAACCTAGCTCATTTTATATTATGAATTACCTACGAAATGTTATAACAAAGCCCCCTTATGTCATTGGCAATCTAAATTTAAATCAGACCTGTACTCACAATTGGTCTCATCAGACGACCGTAAGTAACCCAAAGGCCAATGGGGAGCAGGCTACGAGTTTATCCGCATGTTCGAGTCAAAATGAAGAAGAGATTTAAGCTAATTTACACGGCCTGAAGAATCTAACTTAAGCGACAGGGCCGATAGGTTCTGGAGTAGTGAACGCATACTGGTAGATTTAGGTTTGGG
Organism: Orthosia cruda; assembly: GCA_964057195.1. Classification (NCBI taxonomy): domain Eukaryota; kingdom Metazoa; phylum Arthropoda; class Insecta; order Lepidoptera; family Noctuidae; genus Orthosia; species Orthosia cruda. The sequence continues at coordinate 33,547 of CAXKVB010000131.1, read as the reverse complement.
TTTGAAGGCCAAATCACATTTGGCCAGTTAACGAGGCATATGCCTACATCAGAAACAATGACAATGATCTGAGACTCATTCTATCAGCGACGGCGATTCTCGAAATGCCAAAATGTAAGATTGATCACGTGAAATTACAATAGCGCTTGACAATCCCATATATTTTTTACATTTTACCATTCGTTATCGCGACGCTTTAATTGATATAATGCGACTTGTCTAGAACATCTGAGCACAATATCAAATTTGTTTAACAGCATCACCGTTTTCAATCATGAAGGATGTTGTTTCAGCTTTAAACGCGATTAAGCAGAGAAAATAGTCTCGCATACATGATGAACTTCACAGTATACTCTCAAAAGATAATCGTTGAATGTAATATGTCGGTTAATGAACATCGTTTAGGCATCCCGCAGTTCCCAAAATCGTGCCTGGTAAGTATATTATACAATTTGCATGCTTTAAATATCTTGTAAATGGAACGAAGGTATTATTCTGGGAGATGTGTATGAGAATGTGGGATATCGCAAGTGAAATACTTTTGAAATTTAAAACAATTTTTTTTTACATACAAACACATATTTAATAAGTCACGTATTTTCCCAAATGGGTAGACAGAAACTACAGAACGCCGTTTACGATCCTTTCATACTCCTTTTCTGCTTCTGAAATATTTTTATATTTTATATGTATAATGTCATTGTTTTCTCGACCAATTTGAGAAGAAACACCGAAACGAACTCAGTGGTCACTGCCTTTTCAAAAAGCCCGACATGATCTTGGTCAGGTCTTTCATGAGGACTATTTATATAAAAATGGTCTTTTGAGAAGGGAATAACACAGATATCGTGTGTACCTGTCAAGATTTTTAAGTATTGTTTTATACGAGTACATATATTGAGTTGAAGTCTCCCCCAGTACACCCAATCGCGAATTTTGCGTACGGGTCGAAATTCACACCCCTACTCTTAGCTTTCAACTAAAGGTCATACCAATTAGTTTTCAGATTCAGAATTGCGAGCAAAAATCCGTTTTGTAGACTGTGGTTTTTTGTACCCAATCAATATGAAAAACCGAAAGGCCATCATGATCGCAAACGTAGTTTGTATTTAACCAAAACGATGTTCTACAATATAAACTACGCTTAATACAAAAAATACCCATTCATCAGTCTTTGAAGAACGTTTTAGCTTGTTTCATTCCATTGATATTATAATTTCGATTGTACGTAGGTTTGTTTAGATTATTGTAACCTAATTAATCACGGACTTAACAGCTGAATAGATTTTTTGGCACACAAGTAAACCATGGCATAAATTATAGGACATAGGATTCTAAAGAGCCCTCTAATTTATGTTCTTGAGATATAAATTTAGTATTTCAAAAGGACGAAGCCGCTTGCTAAGGCCCGTAGAAAATATATCTTGAACATAGAACTATACACTGAAAGATAGATTAAAAGAAGCCAACATTATTGATGAATTAAACCCACTTATTGTTAAGCTCCTTAAGTCTTAAAGCATTTATAGCATCGTCCCAACATACATAGTTTTCAATGCTTCAAGGTAGCATTCTCAAGTCCGTTACAGTAATCTTGTTGAAGCTCGCATACTGAAGCACGTTATTGGATAAAGATTTGGAGCTATAAACCCCACGCTCTCTTGCATTAAACTGACTTGTGTTACAAAAACTGCTGGCACTTGAAATTTTATAGACAGAAGCTGAAAAGTTTATGGAGGAAACATACTTTAAAAGTGGTATATGCTCAGAATTATAAAAATGGTAAGTGCCAGAAAATTCACGTTCATGAGAACCATAATGATATAATTCAACGCTTTGGGTATAAAGAAGATGCGGGGACAAAATTTTCAAAGAATATGGAACGATGGTCTGGACATGTTGAGAGGATAAATGCAGGGCTAGTAACAAAGCACATTTATTTGAAAACTGCGGAAGGATACAAACTAAGAAGCAAAATGTATGAGAACCATAATATTTTTAATCAAGATAATGCCTAATTATATAATACGGTTCTCAGTCAATGAATATTGTCGTGGGATACGTATATACATAGTGAAGCCCACCAATATCGGCTTTGAATATGAATTGAGTAATTAAATAATGTACTATATTAGTTACGCTAGTTATATCGTGGATAGCCGTTCGATCTGCGGCCTCATTATTTCTAAGTTTGGGGTGGATCTATTTGTAGGTACTTTAAACGCCCCCGAAATATTCGATTATAGATTATAAGAGGACCTAAACAAAGTGATTTCATAATGTTAGGGGATGACCACTTAATATAAATAAATATATATAATTACGAGTATATACCGGTTTTTAAACAATCTATAATAATTATCATTTTTCCAAAGCCTATGTTTGCATTTAATTGACACTATCGCCAATCTCCACCCCCCCAAACTATTTAGTTTTTAGGGTGCCGTAGTCTACAAGGAGCTCTTATAGTTTCGTCATGTCCGTCTGTCCGTCCGTCCGCAGCTTAGCTTAGACTCTTAATACTAGAAATCTTTATTTTGACATGGATATACATATTAATCAATCCGACAAAGTAGTAAAATAAAATCATGGAAAAAAGATTGCTTTAAGGTACCTCCTGTACACGTTAATTACGGTTGCTTTTTTTCTCGTATTTCCCATTGTGTGGGTTTTCATTGTATAGGCCATTCAAAAATATTACGGGTCTTTGAAAACCATTTTTCGATTCAGGAATCCGTTTGCGTAAAAGTAAGCTTTAAATTGCCTATTTTTGTAAGAGTCAAGTGTTCCACACACTACCAGCTAAATGGTTGCTTTTGGATATGTGAAAAATTCAGGGAAGTAGTATATAATTATAACGAAAAGAAAAACTATTACAGCTAAGGAAGCTTTAGAAGTTGACGAGTAATAGTCGATTTACTTATAAAATGTACTTGAAAAAGTAAAAAAAAAGTATATTGATGTATCGGGAGGTGCAACAGTTTTTGAATGGCAAAGTTAATTTTGTCCCTTCGTTAGAACAATGTTCGGTGCTTTCATTGTTTATGAACTTTAGTAATTTTACCTATTTATTTAGGTGAATGTAGCTGTCTATACTGCACCCACTGTCCGCGAGTCAGACTCGCACTTGGCCGGTTTCATTCATTCAAGAAAATCTATTCGTCAATTTTAGAAGATTTGTGATAATCCTTTGCTAAACCTCTTAGAAACACCACCTAAAAATAATTGACTAAAAATTATTTAAAAGATCACATATCCAAAACATTTTTAAGCTACTTCAAATCCCTAACGACATGTCAATCGCGTTCGCACCAGAATAAGTCCGCAAGACTATATAGCGTCGCAAATTGGATCAAACGCCGGAGCAAGTGTCCCTTTTCCTGAGATTTGCATAAGAAACTCGTGTCGTGACGTCATCGGCTCAGTTCCATCAATGCCAACCCAGGGACAGTGTTGCTCAAACGATACGCTTACAGCCATGATAGTATGGATGCCCATTTTACGAGTTACTGCTAAGTTACGCCTAACTGTGTCAGTTCCTGAGGTATGGGAGCGCTATGGGAGGGGTGACAAGTGACGTGACATGACGTGTCTTAACTGTCTCGCTATACACGTGATACATTTTAATGCAGATATCTCTTACGATATGCTTATGATATTTACAAGCGCGTACCTAAGTCAAATTGATTAATATTTCGGCGTGTGACAATAAAAACAAAAAAAAACCGGACAAGTGCGAGTCGGACTCGCCTACCCAGGGGACAAATTTGTAGGTAAATATTATAAATAGATAGTTTAGGAATCGAGTCTCGCAGTTTTCTTTAAGCTTATTGATAAGTACTAAAAAAATAAATAGTAAATAAATAAATAACGTGTGGCTATATAATTATATTTTTTTAATATTATTATTTTCAACAGAAATTCTAAATTAGATTAATCTGAATCCATATCGCCGTCTGTACCCGAATCACTATATGTATGGCTCGACTTTCATTATCTGAATCCCCATCTCGTAAATTTATAATAAATTGATCCATGATCTCGTCACTAAGATTGTCATCTTTATAGTTTTCTTCCTCCACTTTCTTTGTGTGATGACACATTTTTGCCATTTCTCCACAGAATACTTAGAAAATAGCTCTGCAAGAGCTCGTTTCTTCTCAGTTAAATTTGAATTTATATATTGTCGTGCCAGCTCACCCTTGAAATCTCCCCATACCAATTCAATAGAGTTTAAATCCGTATGATAGGGTGGCAAATAAAGTACTGTATGACTCTTTTCTTTCAATATGGCATTAATTTTGAATTGTTTTTCTGGTTTATTTCGTATTATTAACTCTCACAAATCAATTTTTTTCATCGCTTCAGTGTATTCAATATTACGCCGCTTTAACCAATCCTGCATTTCCTTTTTCAAGGATGACATCGTAGGTGGTTTATCCACCTCGTTGCAATGGTATTTTGCGTTATCCATAACTATTACTAAATTAGGAGGAAAGGCCAGCCAAAAGTTTTGCCTGAACCCACTTTTCGAAATTGTAGGAATTCATATTTCAGTGATAGTCTTCTGTATTTCTATTTGGTTTGAAAATTATTAAAGCGTCATCAACAAATCCTGAACTTACACCAGCATGCACGATGACCAATCTATGTCCTTTACCAATAGAAGACAATGCACCTCTTTCAGTATCTGATTGCCAACACGTTGACACATTATGGGATTCATTCACGTAAGTTTCATCTTGAAAAATATTGGTCTATCTTGTGATCTATATTTTCTTATTGCCGTAATGTATTTGCCTCTCTGTTGCTGAATTGAATGGCGTTCTATTAACATTTTTCTCTTTGATTGGCATTTTCTGTATCGGAATCCTAATTCACGTAATAAAAGTCTCAAGTATGTATAACCACATTTAATAACTCCATCTTCCGCTAAAACTTTTCTTAATTTATTGATCGTGGAAATTTCTTTTTTTACTGTGTAGAATTCTGTAATCTTTCTTCTAAAAACACTTTTACCGAAATCGTAAATTTCAATTTTCTTTTTCTCGTCTGTTTAGGCCTTTTTGGTGAAGAAAATTTTACATTACATTCCATACTTTTTCCCTCATTGACAATGCGTATTACGGTTCCTTCCGAAAATCCTGTAGCCATGGCAACTATTTTATGTATGTTAATGTCATCTTTAGACTTAGCAGAATTGGGATCAAATTTTTTTGTTTTAAAATATTCGTACACTTTATAAACAATTTGTTTAGTTTGAGACCTTATTGGAGGACTCATCTTTGGTTGCGAATACCGTGTGCGTTTAACTTGAAGTGACCTGTCCAATTAACACGTGTTGACGACAGCAAGCCTGACGCCCAACTGAAGTTACGCGTCGTTTTACGTTTCGTAAACACACCCCTCCCGTACCGCTCCCATACCTCAGGAACTGACACAGTTAGGCACTAGACCTGTAGTAATGTAATTTGAGATGTAGAGACAGTTTTAACTTTAATGAAGTTTCATTTGAAGATCGTGGTTCCTTATCAATAAGTAAGAATGACAACAATTATTGCAGAAAGACGTTTTTTTAATTATTATTCATAGGCTCGCGCGTGACCACTAATTCACCTGATTGTAAGCGATGATGTGGTCGACGGTGTAACACGCTTGACCAAAAGTAACCTATTCACTCTTGACTTAAAGACCCCGAGCTTGTAGCTATCTGGAAACACAGACTCCGGCAGGGAATTCCACTCCTTAGCTGTACGCATAATGAAAGTATTTCCAAAACGTTTAGTGTGTATGGGTGGGACGCCGTACGTCTTATAGTCCGATGATGAACCGGGCTAGGCAATATTAAATCATCCAATTCTATCGCACACTCCCCCTGTTTTTTCAGCATGTTTTTATTTTATTTTATTTTTTTTGTAGATAGTTGGAGAGGAGCCTAAATATAAGATGGATGGATTGTTTGAGAACTAATATGTAAAATAAAAAATAAGTTTAAAAACTTAAACCTGACTACTAAAAAATAACACTCTAAAAACTATGAAACAAGAAAATATGCCCGTAAATTTACCGTGGTTGTATGCCACCTACCGTAACAAAACAACACATTCTTCAAAGTAGCATACGACCACGGTAAATTTACGGATAAATCCCTGGTCAATGATACCACTAATGATATCCTCATTTGTCAATCTTTGATAAGTAGTTTAGCAGTTATGAGGGAACAGATGAACGTACATACATACACACAAACATACCGGTCAAAAACATAACCCTCCCTTTTGCTTCGCCGTAGTCGGGTAAAAAGGGAGTCAGTGATATCGTTACAGTTGACAGGTTTACTCTATAATTATAACACAGATAAAACATTAGAGAAGTATTGAGAACGATGATAATTATGTCATTCCTATTGTTGTACTATCATAACTCCAGTCCATTGTCATCATCATAATTTCAGCCGAAAGACGTCCACTATACTATTAAATGCCTAACGCCTATGCCACGTATCCTCATATAGCTTCAAACCTTATATTTTATAGCTTTCCAAATCTTGTAATTTTTTTTTTTTTTTTTTTCTTTTTTCTCAATTACTCAACCAATATTTTCTGATAAAATTAAGATCTTCAATTGTAGGAGCCTAAAGTTTTATTCACTTGTAATATATGCTAGTAAACTTAACCAAGAATTTTCATCATCAATGATCACTAAATTTTTAGCAAATAATTTTGAGAATTCTGTATTACACTCTTCTTCGATATAATTCACCTTATCTGACATTTACTTCTTCCTTTTGGAAGCCAGTCATGCTTACAATAGCTACTCTAAAATTATGATTTGATGAGCCTCCATTTTATTCAAGTTATTTTAATTTTCTACACACGTATTTCAATCACTCATACGTAAGCCGTCCCTCTATTGGTTGCATTAAACATTTTAACTGCAAGCAAACAATCCATGGTTACCCTAAAATGGCACTTAGGTGCACTAAAAATAAGGCTCTAGAAAACTTAACCAAGAAATCACAACCGTGTTCTACTCCTACTAAGCGAAGGTGTTGGTGATTGTGTGTCATACGCATCGAATAACCGACTACCCGTAGTTACAAAAACCGTTTGTTTCGGATCTAAAGTCTCATTTGGTGTTGTATCAGTAACCGTTTTTTCGGTTTTCTCTGAAGAGTCTTTTTCTGTTTCAATCTCTTCAGCAGAAGGTGGTTTTTTCAGTAGTATAAAACCGTTTCAGCACTGGTAGTTTTCTAGCGAGTTCGGCTACTACAGGATTTAGGAGTCTTTCATCGAAGGCATCACTTTTACTGCCTGTTATGAGACCGTTGATGTTACCCAGGAACACGCAGATGATGGTGTCGATGACTGCGTACCTCATGTAAGATATGGAGTAGAATTTGTGGAGTTCTGACATTCTGTAAAATAAATATTTCTATATATATATTCGCATAAATTCGCAAAAAAAAACCGTGACTGCATATTCTGATGCGAGATTTTATAGTTGCCTAAAGGTGCGAGATCACAGCACGACTGCGACGCGAGACCGAGACGTGCGACCGACGCACCCTGCCTCGGTCTCGCGTGGCGGTGGCACCTTAAGGTTTAGTTAATGCATCAAAAAAATTACACACACAGCAGAAAATATATTAAGCAGAAAATATTTTTGTCATTTTATTAAAAGAACAGAGTCTACAATAAATCCATAATAAAGTACAATCCCGTAAAAAAGACGTGTGATTTATAAGTCGTATCAAGTCTTAAGTCTCCAGCCAAACAGATGATAATACTAGCAAACTGGCATAAAATACTTACACAGGAGACATAGTCGGAGCCGGAAGGGCAAGATTGATGGACTGCAGCAATGGTGCTAGATGCATCAGAGTGAGATTCATCTCCACTGAAAGAGCTTGGTGGGTCATCGTTCATAGAGTAGGGTTTGGACATTGCTGGAAAATTTAAATATATTGTTAAAAATTTCACAAAATAAATTATTGTCAAGAGGACCAGCTAGTATTTATAAATGAAACTAATTTGAAAGTTTGCTAACTTATTATGTACTATGTAACTAGCTATACGAAAATAATAAAAACAGCATAGAAAGCAATTTAATAATCTCCTATCATATTGGGTCTACCCAAGAGGTGGTGTTAAGAAAGATCTACAATAGAATGTGGACGTTCTACTGCAGTTAGATCTATTTTAACCTCGATCATCTGAAATGTCTACGTTACTAACATCACTGACAACTTTGCAAGTTTAGTAAGTTTGAATACCAACCGTAATAGACGTAGGCAACATAGCCACATCCTTGTTCACATACAAAAGCCTTCCAGCGGCCTTCCACGTAGTAACCACACACGAGGCAATCATTTCCCATAAGGCTCCTTTTCCATTGGCTACAGGACAGAGTGCCGCAAGCATGAAAACTCCTATTAAAGCTCCTGATGTTGCTGAAGTGACTAATAAGGAACCTTCAACGACTCCTCCCACGATGCCCGCCCAGAGTGAAAGACACATTATGATGAGAGCTGGAAAGAAGACATGATAAAGATTACTTTTTGTTGCAGAGATACTTAGTTTTCTGTTGTAGCTGTGTTTGTATAGCAATTAACCAGAATCGTTTAAATTTCGATTGTGTTTCTCAATTTAGGTGTAAACGTAGATAAACTCTCTAGATACCACATATTGAGAATGAGATTTCTAGAGGAAGTCATCTATGGTTGTGAATCAAGAATACCTAATCACTTATAAATAAAACCAGAAAAATACGTTAACAAAATAAACTCTATCTATGGTTAATCTGAAGAATATACTGGTTATTTACTTTCGTGTTTATAAAAAGAGTTTCAAGTTCGGTTAGTGTAGTATTAACAAACTCATCAACAAACCGCAATTACAGTACTCATTTAGCACTGGACCATTGTTAAAAATTCTTTGAATAATAAGTTTCTTATACATTGTTATGTTTTCGTAATGCTTCATAGCTGTTTGAAGTAAAGGAAATGACACATAATTTTGATGTACAATTTTTTCCATCTCAGTCAAACATAAAAACGCCAGTATATGATATGTACTATCACAGTCTAAAGTGCAGTCCTATTTTCACGAAACTATAGCATAGCCAATCAATCCCACTTACGACCTTCTTCTATAAGCACATCACACTCATACACATCTGTATGTTGAAATCTTTCATAATGAACCAATGAGAACACGTCATGGCCGCAACGTCATACTATTTATTAAAATCACAAAACATGTGGGTGGTGGTGTTTCATATCCATCATCTCATTAGTAGATATTATAATATAAAACAAACGTTTAACTAAACTTTATAACATTGTAGGTAGATTTCAAACACAATACCCACACGTTTTGTCGCCAACATCGATCGCATTTACTCTCGTATATTGCTATTCATCAAGAATCCTAGAGAGCGCGATAAATAATCATTTAACTTTGAGTTACTTGGATTAGAATGAGGTATTTAATTTCAAAATCAAACTTAAGTGTCCATCTGGTCTAGCGGTTAACTGGTTCGAATCCCGAACACATAAAAATAATATTATTTTATGTTTCTTCACTTTTTTTTTCTATACACATTTAATACATTTTAAAATATTATTTTTAACTTAAAAAAGTGTTCAGTTAATTGGATTTTGAGCATTGCATTTGAATGAGGGTAGAACTTTTTATTTTATTCGGTAAAATCACCGAAGATAAGGGTATATTGAAAAAATATGATTTGCTTGAAGAAACACTTAATACGACGTTGTTGGTTGGTGAACTTTAATCAAAGCGTTCGAGGTATTATAATAGCGGTGTTTATTTGAATATGATAATGCAAGCAAATATAAGTTTAGAAACTAGGGCACACATTGTTGCCTTGCATATCTTATAGGCTAAATACAATCACAAATTTCTGATGAAACCGGATTGTGTGTAAGTTATATTATAAAATATGGTAGATGATATTTTTGTGTCAATTAAGAAAATAAATCGCTTTTTGAAATGTTTAATAAATGTTTTTTATGTTTAGAGGAGAACTGTGATACTTTGGATAATGAGGTTTGAGAAAGAAGGACGTCTCAAGAGTCGTGCATGAAGTGGGAGACCACCGCTTATAAGTCAGTCTCAATGAAGTGTTATGGTGAATGAATATGAAAACAATGGTTTTATACCAACTAGGTGTTTTGCTAGTGAATTCGATACCTACGTCTGCGCACTGTTCGCCGCGCACTCCATGCCAAAGGAAAGAAGCGACTTCATTTCGTTTTTTTTTAAACAAATTATTCATCATATAATGTTATAGTTTTTTTTGTTTTGTTTGTTTTACAATGACAAGACACTGCATTGAATTTCTTTATTTTCTTCTATAGTGCTTACAAACTAAAATCAGTGTTGGAAATCTTTTAACTTAGACCACCGCCTTATCTCGGGAATGTGTTAAATTCGTTTCTTAACTAGTCGACAACGAATCATTTGTTTTTCTTTTACCTTCACTGGGATATTACTGCTAAAATATTAGCTTATTGTTGTATTGTAAGTGACAATTTGTCGTAATGTGAATAAAGATATTTAAACCGATCTAAGAAATAATTTATTATGTATAAAAAGTTTTAATTGTATTGCAATATTATTACTATTAAATTGATTGTTTCTATTATCGGTATTCTATGTAAACATCACTGTATCATATTTTATTTAAATCATCATTTATTTAAATCAATAGTTGGTTAGTTTTGAAACAGAGGGTGTCCTGGCAATAGTAAAGATTTAGCATTGTATTGTTGAGGTTAAGCTTCAATCCTCTTTTCCTAGTGAAAACGAATAATTAAGCTATGGCCTCAATAATAATAGTTATCATATTCAGTTTTACATTTAAATCTAGGTAAGGCATATACGTTGCAGGTTTCATTTATAATGTTATAAAGGTGACTGCTAAGCCACGGGTAGCTTCGCCTCGCCAGAGCAGTTTTGGTGGTGACAGGTGGGCATACAGGATCTTTACGTCTTTTATTTTGCACAAGGGACCTTGGGTCATAGGTCAATAATAAGTGTACATGTAAAGTGATGTCAAGTGCACAGAGCTGCCGGACAGTGAGTAAAGATACGTCTTTATAGAGCTAGGTAGTCGGGTACCGATAAGGTTTGTGAAGCATGACTTTCAAGACAGCTCTTTGTGCCCTCTCAAGGCGAAGTAAATACGTTTTATGAGCACCCCCCATGCAGATATGCAATAGGTAAGAAGTGACTGAGCCAAGGCAAAATAAATAGTTTTTAACAGTCGGTCGGCAACTACACCTCTTAGTTTTTTCATAGAAAACATTAGCTTACGAACACGCGCAACTGTCACACTGATATGCTTATGCCAACTCAATGTGTTATCGATGTGCACCCCCAAGTATTTAACACGAGAGCTTCTTTGTATAGTAGGACAGCTGCAAGGGGTCAGTGTAGGGTGACAACTATGGACTTTACCGTCTGGCATACTAGGCTGTGTAGCAGAGTTCGCTGAGAAAGGGACATAGTGGGTTTTGGAGACGTTTAGCGTGAGTAAATTCTGTGAAAACCAATCCATCATTATGCCAATTGAGATTTTTTGGATCGTAACACAAAGTAAAAAAGGTCATTGGTTCGAATCCGGGCAAGTACCAATGTGACTTTTTTCGATTCATATGTGCTTTCTAAGTTTATCTTGGACATCGCTGACAACGGTGATGGAAAAGATCATGAGGAAACCTGGACTTATAGTGATTTTATTTTAAGATTCTGCTCCTTTGGTGTAATTGCTGCAAGGCGTTCCAGTGCGAGGATAAACTAATATATGAAATATTTATCATATTAACTATAAAATATAAATGTGGATGGAGAGGGAGGGGACGGGCAAAGAAAAGATGGATGGACTGTGAGGAGTGATATGAAAGAAAAGGGAGTCAGTAATATCGGGACGGGGGACAGGAAGGTATGGAAGAAGAAAAGGTGTTGCGCCGACCACAAGTAACATGGGACAAGTTCAGGAAGATGATTATTACGATATATCAAATTAACTCTTTATAACATTAGTTGACTGTTGATTTGTTTGGACTAGGCCTATTCAGGAGATTTATTGTGCCATAAAACGGTTTAATTGTTACAATAACGTGTCCTCAATTTAAAAGGGCACATTTGCACTGCATGTATATGAGATCAATTGAAACCGAGACGCTTAGCGGTAATGCTCTCGGAAGCTGCGAGCGTCGCTCATCCAAATATTCAATGACTGTTTAGGTTAATCGAACTTTGCATGGTCGAATAAATTCGGATGTAAGTTTAGATTCGCTGGTGACCTAGTTTGGGAATTTCGTTTGCAGTGACCTGTTATTTTAGCAGGTGGTACTAAATAGAGAGTTTGTGATAAAAATAGACTGACGTCATTCCGAGGGTTAGTGTATACTATAATACCAACCTTAGATAAAACTTGAAATCGTTCTCGTACCAAAACATTCGTTGAAATTAAAGTCGTTATCTCCTTTCGACGACAACCGATATTCATCATCATCTTTTCAGCCGAAAGACCTCCCCCATAGGCCTCCCCCAGGCGTCGCCACATTGAACGATCCCGTTCATCTCGCATCCAGCGCCTTCCCGCAACCTTAACCAGGTCATCAGATATTCAAATCAAAACAAATCTTTTTATTGTGGGCATAGGTTATACAGACAGATGTTAGGTAAATTACAGTACCATTATGTCCTGTCTAGTAGGCATACAATAATTATGTCAACATGAAAAATAATCATAGGTATCACATATATAGCAAATCTTACAAAATAAGAAAAAACAGGCATCTTCTGGGTAAGCTCACTCCATCGTCGACATTGTCTCTATCACTTCTGACCTAGACTAGAGTAAAGAGCAAACCGATCATTAATAAAAAAAAAGATAAAGTAGATATTATTACCTGTTATTTTTAACCGACTTTCGAAAAAGGAGGCGTTTCTTTTATGTTCGACTTCATGTTTTTTTTTGTTTGAAAGAGTATGGTCCGAAATTGGTCCCATTTTTATTTGGTGAAAATCTGATTAAGAACTTCGAAGATATACAACAGAACTCTTCTATAAATAACAGCAAATATCTCGGGATTGCTGCAATCGCATGTCTGTTTATTGTTTATACCATTTTATAACATATCATGACGCCAGTACGCTCTTAAGGGGTACGCAGATCTCTCATTACACCGGTTATGTTCACGTTTAATGATATTCGGGTAATCTATTCTGGTGTGATAGCCTTACCAACTTGCCTATTAGGTAGGTACAACTAAAACGTTAAAAATAAATAAAACTACGAAGTGAAAAATAACTTTAATTTTGGAAGTCGGTGTCCAAAACGCAAAAAAATGCACCTATGAAAGACACCGACTTCCTAAATTAAATTTATTTTTTACTTTGTAGTTTCTTCTTTTTATTTGGTAGTTGGTAGTATTTTTTGAAAAATGTTTTTTTATGACAAGTTATTAACTTGCCAAAATGAGGGGAAATTGAGGTGTTTTTGATACATTGAGACAAAGATTAAAAGAAAAATATACAAATACGTGAAATACCGCGTATCAGACAGAGGTGATCGATTTCGAAAACCTAATACTATTTACTCTGTTTATTATTTTTGCAAAACTAAACAAATTGGTGGTGATACCTCTACTGCGAAATATTTCCAAAATAAAAACAATGGTATGATACCAATTTGTGATTCAGTGGGGAATGACACATAAAGGCCTGTAACCTTATTGCGTTAGTAAATTCGGCAAAGCAAAGGGCAAAAGTTTCATACATGCGAGAATAAAGACGTGATGTGGATTTCCGTCTATGTGATTGGTCGATTGTTCATACTTTATTCATTTATTTATTTATTCAGGATCTCCAATGAAAGATGTACACAAAAATACAATGAGTCATAAATATTAAGTAATGACAAGTGCACTCTCTCAATTATAGGAGTCCACAGCATGCATTTTAGATTATCGACTAAATAGAAACTCTTATTATAAGGTAAAAGAAGAAAAAACAAATCAAAACATGACATACTTATAAAAATACTCTCCTTGTATATTAATAGGTCCTCAAATATTTTACCTCAATTAAGTCTAAAGCTGTGGGCTGTGATGGGCTCAGTCGAACTATGTTATCTTTTATGATTGTGAACTTAATTCCAATTATTACTCACATCATCAATTCATCGTTGCAGATTGGTGAGTTTCCTGCAATGTGGCGTAAGGCTTACATTATCCTATCTTCCTAAAATTCCCAACCCCAGTTTGGCTATTCGCTTCAGACCGATCTCCATTCTCCCTTTCCTTTCTAAGATCCTAGAAGCAGTTGCTCTTAAACAAATATCCTCCTACGTCTTCAAGAACAACCTGTTGTCCAATTGCCAATCCGGTTTTCGGCCTGGCCACAGCACAGCCACAGCTCTGCTTAAAGTTACTGAAGACATTAGAGACGGCTTGGAGAGTTCGAGGTTAGCGGTGCTTGTTTTAATAGATTTTTCCAATGCTTTTAACACCGTTGATCACGAGATTCTCCTGGCCATACTGTCTCAAATTGGGGTCTCTTCGTTGTCACGTGATTGGTTTTCATCATAACTTCGTGGTCGACAGCAGGCTGTGCGTGCTGATCAGGATTGCTCTGACTGGTGCTACTTGGTAACTGGTGTTCCACAAAGCGGTATACTCTCTCTTCTTTTGTTCTCTTTATTTATAAACTCCATTACAGTTATCATCAAATGTTCCTACCATCTGTACGCTGATGACTTGCAACTTTACGCTCAATCAGACATTGCCAACCTTGACAATTGCATTTCATTACTCAATGCTGATCTTCGAGCTATCAGTGAGTGGTCTGGCAAATTTGGGGTTTCTGTTAACGTCGGGAAATGTCAGGCCATCCTCATTGGTAGTTCGTACTATTTGAAAAGTGTGAACACTGGCCAACTTATGCCACTGATGTACGAGTACTCCGTCATTTCTCTTTCACCTCATGTGAAAGATTTAGATCTGTACATTGACGACTGTTTTAGTTGGAATAAACACGTGGCTCAGGTGAGCCAGAAAGTCGCGTTCTCGCTGCGGTCTCTCTATAGATTTAAGCATTTCCTCCCATCCAGCACCAAAATAACTCTGGTCCAGTCACTTGTGCTTCCCATAATCGACTATGCTGATGTTTGTTATCCTGATCTATCCCAAGAACTTCTAAATAAATTGGATCGACTTCTCAACAATTGTATTCGCTTTGTTTTTGGCCTTCGTAAATATGATCACATTTCTTCCTACCGTTCTCAGCTTAAATGGCTGCCTATCCGCCTCAGGAGGTCCCTCAGATCTCTCTGCTTGCTCTTCACTATTATGAACGATCCTTGTGCTCCCGATTATCTAAAAACTTATTTCAATGTATTGGGCAGTTCTCACAGTCGTAACCTTCGAGCTGTTAAAAATCTAATCCTCCAAATTCCTTCACACCGCACCGGTTTTATGTCTAATTCATACGCTGTCTCAACAATTAAGCTCTGGAACGCCCTACCCTTTGGCATTAAAAAGGCTGAAAGCAAATACATTTTTAAAAGAAAAGTACGTGACCACTATTTCAGTCAGACTAAATAGCTTTCATCTAGAGTCAAAAGTCTAGTCACTATAATTATTATTAGGTTTCTCGTTTTTTTAGTATTTATTAGTCTATTTTATTTATATATGTGTACTATTAATATATATGTAAGTATATACATTTTCGTATACAATTTGTTGTACCCGTTCACAACGTTGTCCTTTTTAACCCAAAGGTTGACTAGTAGAGAATGCCTTGTGGCATTAAGTCCGCCTATGTACCACTATTGTACACGAAGATTAAATAAATAAATATTTAACCTTGGGATTTACCAACATTATGGCAAACCAGACGGCAAAAAATCTTCAAGAGTAGCAAAATGTATATACTTTTTACAAACACTTTTTGGTTAAACAATTTTAAAATAAAAACATAATGACAAATGGTAAAACCTGAACTAAAAAAAATATGAAAATGTTACAGAGGGCAAAGCAAGTTTAAAACAAACTACAAAAACTCTTTGCCTTCCCAAATTCACTTAGGCAATAAGGCTGCTGGGCTACTTTTAGTTGTAATACTAACACAAGATCTTACAAACAATAAAACAGAAACTATAGAAAACGTATTTTCCTGAACTTTCTTCCAACCATCTAATCCAATAATATAATTTCCATTGAAAGTATTTATTCGTGTGTTATTGCCCATCAGCCGCAAAGTGAAACGTGGGCAACCGTTGCCCGCTGCATCCGGCGGCTCATTTCCGTCGGATAAGGAAACCCGCCAGCCTTCCGTTGAAGAGATTTCTTGAAATATCTCCCCCATTGTAAACGTCTTTATCTGGCTACTATATTTTTTGTTGATTATCGTTAATGTCGAGGTAAGGGGATTTACAGAAATAAGTGTAGGTAATAAATTGTTTAGATGTTATTTTAGAACAGGGTTCAGTTTTAATAGTGATAAACGAATAAGTAGGAATAGTACTAATTTAAAGTTGGTCAATACATCGAATAACGTAAGCAAAAATGCTATTAATATTTATTCTTTAAACCACTTTAAAGGACAATGAATGGTACCAATAATAACGAGTTGTGACAAGTATATCCACCAACAAGAAGGTATCTTCTTGTTCGCAAAAAATTAATTTAAAAAAAAAGACTGAGCAGAATGCCTTGAAGTTTTTCTTCGAAGCAATTGGAAATTGAACTGTTTTTAGAAAAGGCAATGTTTGAAATGGTTTGTTTCACTAAGCACTGGCTGAAAGATTATGCAATGCTAGTCAATTATGTAAAATATACTGCGGGTAGTTGTTTTAACAGAAATATTATGTTGAGCTAACCCCTCACTTTTATTAATTAAAATGGTATTCATATTAAAATGGTACTCGTAAATATATAGTAGACCTATCTGTTGAACATTATGTTGAACTGTCCTGTGTTGAGCTGGATAAGCATTGTCATAGTGTGCGTTTACAAACCTCCATATTATATAAACTATTCTATATTTGAGTCAGTGATGGAAGATGTTTTGGCAAATTTTACAACGGGTAATAAACTAGTAATTGTCTGTGGTGACTTTAATATTAATATTTTAGAAGAAAATTCAGGTAGCAGTAGGTTATTAAATCTCTTTAAATAATTTAATTTATTTAAAGAGATTTAATAACCTAACTACACTGCCTCCTGCTACATGTATTTATAATGTTTTTTTGTTGCTGCGACTACTTAGACAAAGTCATTATAAATTATCTGCCTTTGGATCATACTGGTAACCTTTGAGTCAAATACTGTTTAAAAATCTTAATTTCTCAAAGATTACAAGTCACTTACGAGGAGAAATAAAATATAAAACAAAACTTAAGCAATTTCAAGTACAGATGCGCATAGACGGTAGGTATAGTAAAAAAATAAGAAATTACACTTCTGTGTTAGTGGGTATTTTGGATTTACTTAATCGGACAGACGGACAGACGGATAAGAAAGTGATCTTATAAGGGTTCCTTTTTAACCTTTTGAGGTATGGAACCCCAAAAATTGTATTTTATTGTATAAACTCTATTTCTTTTAGTATTATATAACTGCACAGTACATGTGTTAGTACTATGTACCAACTGTAAATCTACCTATCTGGCAGTCGAAGTTGTGTCATGCTCTCTCTAATGTCTCTCTGATGGTGGCACATGGAATTGGCTCTTTCGGTTCCCATTATGATGGTTGAGCTGCCAATCCATGCGTCATGTTCGTGAACGGGTGCCATCAGGTGGGATTGTTAATAACTTAACTGCTTCGGCCTGCTTTTAATTACGTACTTATTTAATTTTTGATTTGTTTGTTTTACTCTAGACGATTTTACATCCTACATTATATGTATTTTTACAACAAGATTGATGTAACCAAATAATTGTAATTAAAACTGATGGAAAAGAGTGTCCGTGTAGTTTCAGCAGTTTAGTGCACATTCTTCTCCATAGAGACCTACTGACGCTTGCGAATGTGCGACTAAATTCATATTTTGTTTTACAAGTCAAAAGTACCTATATAGAATTAGTTGAATTAAAAATACTTTTTGATATTTTGTCATGTTATCATCATCCTTTGCAGCCTTATTCCACCTACAGCAAGGTTTAGGTGCCCTATCATGCCCTTCGTCTAATTCTGAAAGCCATTTCGTATTTTGTAAAAAACTAATCCTCTTGTGACCTTATAAACGAGAGAATCACATGTAGTTTTATACCCCTTCCTGCAAAAGCACGTCATTGTACCTTTATAAAAAATCCTTGTTTTTTAAGGGATGAGAAAGATAGTCGACGGGTTTCCGGTGAAGAGGTTTCTTGAAATATCTCCCCCATTGTAAACGTCTTTATCGGGCTAGTATATTTATTGTTGTGTGTTAATGTCCCGGTAGAATAATGCTTTTGTTAAATGAGTGTGTAGGTGATAAAATTGTTTAGGCGCAGTTTGACGACAGGCAGTTCGGTTCTAATATTCATAAAGTAAGTAGGAATGTTTTTCACTATTAACTTTTGCAGCCTCGTTCCAGCCTCAGCTAGATCTAAGCATCCTATCGTGCCCTTAGTCTAATCCTGAAAGTCATATTGAATGTTCTCTAAAAAGGAACATTTTCACATATCGCAACCCCAGAATAAAAGTGACTTATCGCAAAATTCCTGTAAACTCTGATTTTGCTAGAAACTGGTATTAGCGTACTCTCAAACCCTGTGTTGCAAAAGAGCCCAAATTATGAGTAAGAAAGGAAAAAAATACCCTAAGACATAGGTCACTTTAGTTGATCGCGCTTCTTACCATGCTTGTTTTGTGAAAGAGACCAAATCAATATTGCTGTTTATCATCATCATGATCATATTAGTGCTCTTGCATAAAATCGATGTATCTCTGATTGTGCCAGTTTGTTGCAAATACTTAGAAGGTAGGTATAATTTGTTATTTTTGCTATAACTCCTCCTTTAAAAAGTCTGTTCATTACAAAATATTTATGATATTTTATTGATTACTAGCTAACCCGGCAAACTTTGTTTTGCCATAAAAACACCAAACATTCCTACCCTACCCTACCCTACCTACCCTACCCTAACCTACCTACCTATCCCACCCTACCTACCCTACCCTACCTACCCTACCCTAGACTACCTACCCTACCCTACCTACCCTACCCTACCCTACCTACCCTACCGTACCTACATGCATACACTACCTATGTATGTAAGGTACCATTTTTTTAATTTTGTTTTCTATTTAATTTTTCATAAGAACCTTCTCCTAACAATAACAAACACAACAAAAAAAGAATTAGTGAAATCGGTCCAGCGATTCATGCGTGATGCCGTGACCAAGGGAAATAGGCATTCATTTTTATATATATAGATTATTAGAATAAGTTTCTTTAGTAACAAAATTCTGAATTTTGAAGAGGATTAACTCATAAAAAGGCCCAGGAATACAGTTTTTTTTTGCTTTAGATTACTTACATAATTTTAAACTATTTTATATTTAATGTCCAAATATGTATTTAAAATACATTTTAATCGAAAATAATGTAAACAATCTGTAAATAAAAGATCAGAATATAAATTCGCAAAAAACCAACAATTTTCAATGAAACATAGGATGTATGTATCCTCATTTAAATTAACTCAACAATAGGGAGTTGGAAATTGGAGTTTCTTGTAAGTTCTTCTCCATAACAAGCTACATTTCCGAATGCATGGTAGTTTTATTCCCTTTCCTGTAATTGGACGTCATTGCACCTGTTTTAATCCCATGTCTTTTTTGTTATAATATGAAAAAAACCAACCAGCCTTCGGAGAAGAGATTTCTTGAAATATCGCTATAATTATTATGATAAAAAAGATGTTAAAAGCTGAAACTTGACTTGCTCTTTAATTTTATTGTGGTCAAAATCACAAACGGCAATCATTTCCCTCTCATCGTTATTAACCGACTTCAAAAAAGGAGGAGGTTCTCAATTAGACGGTATTTTTTTTTTATGTTTGTTACCTCAGAATTTGTTACTAAGTGAACAGATTTTGATGATTCTTTTTTGTCATGTGGTCCCATTTAATTTTCATCAAGATCTGATAAAGAACTTCGGAGATACACATCAGAACTCTTCAATAAATGACGGCAAATCACTCGGGATAGCTGCAATCGCATTTATTTTTATTGTTTACACCATTTCATAACATAACATCACACTAGTACGCTCTAAAGGGGTACGCAGGTGTAAACAGTTCACCTTGGTATACCCTTATACGACCGAAATTGTTTAAGTTTCATGTTATTGGGTACATCTATTCTGGTTTCACTTTGGGCATTATTGATACCTAGCCTATATAAATTGTGTAGCACAACTAAAAAGTGAAAAAAAAAAAACTTTTTACGAAACGAAGAAAATAAAACAAGAACACCGACATCCGAAATTGAAGTTATTTTCCCTTTTTTGTTTTTTTATTTGGAAGTCGGTTGTATTTTTTGTAAAAAGTTTTTTTTTTAATAAAAATATCGTCCTTCTTTCGATTGAGTTCAGTGGCCCATATCATTGTCACTCCAAAATTGGTTGTTGAAAGGATGACCCACGTTCAACATTTTTTTTACATGATAATCAGTGGTTTTCCGTCTGTTTTCGAGTAAGAATAGCTTTCACATTGATTTTGTGAAAGATGACCTTACACAAACATTTTCAAACCCGCCTTAGGTACCCAATAAAATATTAACGTTAGTCGAAATGAAAACTTTTATATAACAATGTTCTCACCAGTACTAAAAAACCGGCCAAGTGACTCGCGCACGTAGGGTCCCGTACCATTACCGCAAAAAACGGCAAAATATATCACGTTTGTTGTATGGGAGCCCCACTTAAATATTTATTTGTTTCAGTTTTTAGTATTTGTTGTTATAGCGGCAATAGAAATACATCATCTGTGAAAATTTCAACTGTCTAGCTATCACGGTTCATGAGATACAGCCTCGTGACAGACAGACAGGCAGACAGACAGACGGTCCGTGGAGTCTTAGTAATAGGGTTCAGTTTTTACCCTTTGGGTACGGAACCCTAAAAATGGTCAAAGTATCGCGGGAAAACCGTCATGCTTCTGTCATGTAATCTCTTCACCACCTCTGGTTAGTCAACCAGGATAAAAAATGCCTAAGGCAGGCACATAGACGATAGGTGAATTTAGACTTTATGTACAAAGGCGCAATCATGGTCTTAAATAAAAAAGCGAAGGCTACATCGTGATGTGCATTGGCCAAGTTTGATGGATAACGGGCTAACGACCTGCCTCTGATATTGCTGTCAGAGGGAGAGCCTGGAGGTCTGTGTCCCAGCAATAAGAACTTTAAAGGCCTACTATGCTGATCACAACGTTGTAGTAGAGTTAAATGTCATGTCACTTTGAAACATCCAGCGTCCGCCAATAAAAAAAACTGCAACACAATCCGTCTGCCGAATGCTGTAAATATACCTATCTCCTTTAACTGTTTATGAAAGATATTCCATCAGTAAATATTTACCAACCCAACGTATTATGGCAAATGAGTGACTGCAAGAAACTCGACCTTTGTGCCAATCCTCAGCGTCAAACTCTGATCCGTCCCAAAGGATTACAAGGGTCACCCAGTCTCTACAACCCTGACTAATCCTAAGCAATGATGGCTGTCCATCCCTTTCTTACGTGGGGGATTAGAAAGAGATACAGTGTTATTACGTTGAACAGGGCTACTTGAATTGTAGTGTTCGAAATGAGCGGTCTTATTTTTTTGTTTTAGTTATTTGTTCTAGTGTAGATTTTGTTAGAAAACACCTTTCTATCCCTACGGCTTCAGCTAGGATGAGGACTGCTACTACTGGTGCTACTTTTTACGGTTCCGTAGCCCAATGGCAAAAAACGGAACCCTGGATTCGTCATGTCTGTCTATCTGTCTGTCCGTTTGTATGTCACAGGCACTTTTTTTCGAAACTATAACAACTATGCTGTTGAAACTTGGTAAGTAGATGTATTCTGTGAACAGCATTAAGATTTTCACACAAAAAGAGAAAAAAAATGGGGGTTCCCCATACTTAGAACAGAAACTCATAATTTTCTTTTTATCAAACCCATACGTGTGGGGTTACTATGGATAGGTCTTCAAAAATCATATTGAGGTTTCTAATATAATTTTAAAATTGAATAGTTTGTGCGAGAGACATTTCCAAAGTGGTAAAATGTAACCCCCTGTAACTTCTAAAATAAGAGAATGATAAAACTAAAAAAAATATATGATGTACATTACCATGTAAACTTCCACAGACACTCTTGAACGAGATCTAATAAGTAGTTTTGTTTTAATACGTCATAAATCATAAACCACAATTTACCAAGTACGGAACCCTTCGTACGAGAGTCCGAGTCGCACTTGGCCAGATTTCTTTTTTCGAGTCGATGGAAATCTATTTTTATAAATTTTGGACCCAGTAGGCCAGTAGGTGGCCATGCCGATTGTGGCGACATAAGGTCTTCCAAAGTGCAAGTGTATGGGCACTTGGGACACTCCAGCATGTGTGCCATATTCTGCAAGAGGGTACTGCTTTCACACTGGGTGTTACACGGGTCTATAAAACCCCGTTTTGTTGATACTGTTTGCAGCGGCCTGCCTGGGAACACAATCGATTGAGAGCTTTCCATATAGGCCACTGCACGCGCGCGCGCGTCCTGGTGGCAGGTGTTCTTGGAGTTTCAAGAACTCGGGTGGTGTTGGATGAAACTCTTCCCATAGCTTGCTTCTCACTATTGTGGTAGATCTTGAATGTGAATGCTCTTATTAACTCCAGTGCTAAGGCGGACGCAAAGTATCCAAATAATTGAAACTGCCCTTTTAGTTTATACTGAAATGACTAGGCTCCAACCATGACGTGCCGGAGCGGCCTTGCTAGCGAGTGATCGACTTTTATTTTGCCGTGAGGAAACACGGCACACACTTTGGCCAACTTATCGCGAAAACCATGGCCAACAGGCCAAAGAGTATCGCGGTCGCCATCTAAATGAATACATACATTTTTAGTAGTTTCAAATTAGTTATGAATACATATATCCAAACGAAGCTAGTCAGGAGAAGTACAACCACTGAACGCAGAGTTACTGTGTTTTGTCAAACGCTACCAGACGCTTTGTCTCTTTATTTTTTTTATTGTCTATAGGCTTGCGCTTGACCACTATCTCACCTGATGGTAAGCGATGATGTGGTCAACGGTGAA
The DNA here is from genome assembly GCA_964057195.1 of Orthosia cruda. Lineage (NCBI taxonomy): Eukaryota > Metazoa > Arthropoda > Insecta > Lepidoptera > Noctuidae > Orthosia > Orthosia cruda. The sequence goes on along the minus strand of CAXKVB010000131.1, from coordinate 10,223 downwards.
GCACGCTTGCCTAGAAATTACCCATTCACTCTTGACTTAAAGACCCCTATATTGTAGCTATCGGGAAACACAGACTCCGGCAAGGAATTCTACTCCTTAGCTGTACGCATAATAACAGTGTCCCCAAAACGTTTTGTGCGTATGGGTGGGACGTCCACCATGTACCGATGATGCAACACCGTACATCTGGTAGTCCGATGATGGAACGGGCTGGGCGGAATTAAATCATGCATTTACATCGCACACTCCCCAAAACGTAACCGATAAAAAACCGACAAGCTGGCAACTCGGCGACAATGTTCAAGGCTTTGTCTCTTTGAAAGCATCGATCGAAAACACATTTATTTCAGGTTATGACCCATATTCGAAAACATATTTCAATCCAATTATTCAGTAAAAAATACAAAAATAAATAATCACATATAGATAATATATTCTATCAGTATGTCCTAACTGTAAATCTACCATTTTTATACCTATTTGTCGTTCGTTGCTTGGCAGTTGAGAGTGTGTCATGCTGTCTCTAATGTCTCCCTGATAGTAGCACATGTATTGGATCATTCGGTTCCCTTTATGATGTTTGATCTGAGTGTTGCGAATCCATGCGTCATGTTCGTGAACGGGCGCCATCACTTGGGATTGTTCATAACTTAACTGCTTCGGCCTGCTTTTAATTACATATTGTAATGGTGGCGGTGGAATAAAACCAACGTTGGATGACAAGTAAGGGTTTATTTACTTTACTTAAAACAATTTACAGACTTTAGTAAACAAAGTTAGACTAAGGTTAACCCTATTGGTGGTTCTAGGAATGGACTGCGGGGCTATCCTATCCCTTAACCTCCTAGCTAAGGCTTTTCCTGAGGGCGACGGGGCCTCCGCTCAGGTTCAGCTTATGACGACAGTGGTGACTAGCGGGGCTATCGACCACTGTGCCTCCTAAGTAGCGAGTGCTGGTTCCTGCGTATAGGCGGTTCGTCAGATAAGTGTGTGCCTTCATCATCTCATGCTTGTATGTGGTTGTAACCTTCGTTGATGTCACGGGCGCATCACATGTCAAATGTTTTTTTTTTTTTTTTTTCTCTTTATTTATTTAAGGGTCTTTTACGCATAGCGTATGTCAGTCCCATCGTATCCTAAGACATTGTACTTTCACAACACGTGGGCCATGAATTTGAACAAATCTTTCGCATCATCGTCATTTGGTTGGGATAGAATAGTATGGAACATGCCTACATCAGTTCTGTTCAAATTCAGGGATCTTACTAAATTATTTCTACTGGACTCATATTGGACACATTCCATCAATAAATGTTGTAGGTCCTCGACAACTCCACATTCTTCACAATTGGGTGAAGCGATTTTCTTCATCATGAAGGCAATTTTTTTGCATGGAATGTGTCCAGATCTGAGTCTAAGAGCAGTAACAATAAGTTTTCTTCTAGCATCACTATTCATGAACCAGGGCACGCGAAGAGGTTCACACTGTATGGTTTTATACCATAAACCTTTCTCTAACGACCGTTTATTAAAATATTCTTTCCAATAATCATAGCATATATTTTTAAATTTTGGTAAAAATTCTGAATAATCTAATATAATATTTATTTCTTTTCCATTCCTAGCTGCTAATTTCGCCAACGTGTCAGCCTCTTCGTTGCCCCGCAACCCGATATGCGATGGAACCCACTGCAACCTCAGTTGGATGCCTTTTATAGCAATTTCATCAATTTTAGATAAAATAACATAAGCTATCGATGCACCTCTGTGGCCAGAGGCGCATCGAGCTATATGTTGTAATGAACTTTTACTGTCTGTACAAATGACAACACTTTTATATTCGGAACGATTAATTATATAAGTCAAAGCCTCTGAGATTGCAATGAGTTCCAACGTCATAATGGATGTAGGTTCACTTATTTTAAAACAATTATCCTGAGTGCTTATATCTATATTAGGTATATAATATGCAGACCCATAACCTTCTACGCTCTTCGACCCATCTGTAAATATGTGAAACCAACCACTATACTTTGTATTTAACTCACTAATAACTTCATATTTTAATATGTTACTATCGTATGAACGTTTACATTTTTTTATTGATTCTAAATTTACTATAATTATTTCATTCACATTAATATTAGTTATCCATGTTCGTAAAGTATACATTAATAATGGACAGGATGAAGCTACCTGTAACTCTTTAACCTCATTCGCAACAGATACTAATAAAGGAATGTTTTTATTTTTCCAATAGCAATTTTGTCGAAGAGCGTAGAGATTATCTAATAACTGACAATTTAAATTATTTTCCATAGACTTAGACTTTAGACAGAATTTATAAGCTAAATATTTCCTTCGTAAGTACAGCGGAACTACACCTAGCTCGCTTTCCATAACGTGAATCGGTGAAGTTTTGATAAAGCCTCCTATTATTCTCATAGCCTGATTTTGAATTTTATTTAATTTATCTAAATGGCACTTTGCGCTCGCATCATATAAATAACAGCTATAATCTATGCGACTTCTGATTAGTGCAATATATATACGTCTTAGGTGTCTAGGATGTAAACCCCAGGAAGCACCTGCCAAAACTTTAAGTAAATTAAGGCTCCTTTGCACCTTTTCAACAGTCATGTTAATGTGTTTACTCCAGCGCAAAGATCTGTCTAACCACACACCCAAATATTTATAATTGTCTACTATCTCTAAATTGTCCATATCTAATTTAAGTTCTATTTGTAATCTTCTAAAACCTCTACTAAAAATACAAACCTTTGATTTATTGCCTGATAATTGTAACCCCATTTCATCCAGAATGAGACAAAATGCATTTAATGCTGTTTGAAATTCTATTTGACTTTCTCTTAGGTTTCTGGATGGGGAATATAATACAAAATCATCTGCATATTGACACATCGTTACATTTCTAATTTTCTCAAAACATTTAATTGTAATTACGTTAAATAGGACAGGCGAAATAGGGTCGCCTTGCGCTAAGCCACGATTTGTATATCTTATAAAGTACTTATTTTGATCGGTTTCATCTTTCATAATAAGGTGCCGTTCACTTAGAAAGTTCCACAAATACTGACAGAATTTTTGCCCAACCCCTATTTCGTCTAAGGTATTTATCAATACATCTATTATGACGTTATTATAGGCATTAGTGATGTCCAAAAAACACGCTATAGTCGAAATTTTACGCGAAAAACCTAAGTGAATTTGGCTTACTAATTTGACTAGGCAGTCCTGACACGACTGTCCTCTCCTGAACCCAGAAGTGAACGGGGACAACAGCTTATTTTTCTCTATATACCACTCTAGCCTTTTTGTCAACATTGCGTGAAAGATTTTGCATATACAAGAGATTAGGGAGATTGGCCGGAGTTTGTTACCACCGTTAGGTGACGGTTTTGGTATAGGTGTCACTAATATGTCACGCCATTGTATCGGGATAGTACCGGTATTAAAAATGTGATTGTACAGATCTAATAAGTATAATTTGCCTGCCGGGGGTAAATGGTATATGAGGGAATATGTAATCCCGTCGTTACCGGGTGCTGTATCCTTTCGCTTAAAACAGTTACACATTTCTTGTAAGGTAAAATTAGCCTCGAGTAAAGTATTATTTGAATTAAAATGTTGGACCCTTGGATAGACATAGTCTGGAGCGAGATTTGAAAGAAGTTCAATCTTCTGATCATTCGAAACGCGGCATCTGGATGAACTGACTCCCTTGATCCAGCCCATGCGTTTCCACATATCAGAACTTGACGTTTGTTCATCAATGCTACTACAGTAACTTTGCCAATCTTTTGTCCTCGCTTGACAGATAGCATCTTTTGCAGCTTTTGTTTTGCGTTCAAATATGGTTAAATTACTTGGTGTAGGATTACTTCTGAATTGTTTTAAAGCCAACCTACGTTGCGCCACTAAATGTGAGAGTGTTGTATTCCAGTAAGGTTTGGGTCGAAAGTTATTTTTTGGATTATTACAGCTCCTAATCCAAGGTATGTGTTCATCGGCTGCTTTATTTATCTGTTTGATAAGATTATCATACAAGGATTGTACATTAAGTGTATGTATAGGATGTAATAAATAATTTTCTAAAGATTTACTATACTCTGACCACTTTGCTAGCTTGAAATTCCGCTTTTTATTTATACATACAGCGTTCATATTGTTAATATTTTTAAATGAAATTTTAACAAACAGATGGTCACTTCCGAGATTTTCGTTCATAACACTCCAGCTTAGTAAAACAGACAAATCGGTCAAAACAAAAGTAACATCGGGAGATGTCCTCTGAACAATATTATCTACTAGAGTCACTCTAGTGGCACTCCCATCGTTAAGAGGAATAAATCCAGCATCTAAAGCCGCATCATAAATCTGAATGCCTCTTCCATCGGCTTTAGAGGACCAGGTTGCATGGTGGCCGTTAAAATCCCCAGCAATTAAGCATTTATTGGAATATAGTGAGAAAATGTGTTCCCAGTCAGCAAGGCTTGTGCGAACTGAAGAAGGGCAATATAATAATACTATATTCTTAATTTCATTACAGTTTAAAAGCTGAATTGACATAACTTCCATGTCTGAATTTCTAGTAGAAATGAAACATTGTTGTGCATTTATCGACTTACAAATAATAATCGCTATCCCCCCATATCCATCCGACCTATCTTTTCTAAAAATATTATACCCACTTACATTGAAATGAGATTCAGTTTCCAGCCACGTTTCCGATATTAAAGCTATATGTATTTTTTCTTGTGACATTAACATCTCAAACTCATTACGTTTAGGTCGTAAGCTTCGTGCATTCCACTGTACAATACGTATAATATTCATTTTTGTTGTATTGTTAGTCATTGTTAAACATAGATATAAATTTTGTATAAATGTCATCTTTCTTCAAAACTTTAACAATCAGTTGACCTAATATTTCCATTATAAGTTTTCCTAGTTGTTTAAGTTTGGTATCCCAGTCGGTTTCAGACATATATATATCTTTGACTCTCTGGAAGGTACTAAGAAAATCTAAGCAGACGCGTGAGTTTTTCATACCTTCTGGGTTTTTTTCTTTCTCTAAATATGTAGGTTCATAGGTGGGTGATGGTAACGAATTCTCTTCAACTAAACTGCACCAGTCCGACACTCTAGTCTCCATCGGCTTCTTTTTCGATACATGTTCTTGCCGACGAATGTTTTTTCTTGAGTTCTTCCCTTCAGTGACATTATTCAGCATCATCTCATCATTTCTACTATTATTAGGCATTCGTCCTGTTACAAGTATATCTCTATATGTTTCCTGTGTATTCTTTTTGTTTCCATGTTGTGAACTGATGTCGTTAATATTTTTTTCAATTTCCCCCTTGTTAATAATTGTTTCTTGACTTCTGTTTTCTTTCAAATATAGCTCTAATGCTTTTCTGTAGGTGTAATTTTGCTTGGTCATGATGTCTCTGATTTCTTTTTCTTTTAGGAAGATCGGGCACTTCTTGTACATGGCCATATGTGGTCCTCTACAATTTATACAAACATAGTTATTTGTTTCACAATTTGGGTGATTACCACCGCATTTGGGACATATAATTTTTTTAATTGGACATGTTCTGGAAAGGTGGCCAAATTTCCAGCAACCCGAGCATTGAGAAACTGGAAAAGTATAAGGCTCCACTTTGAACCTACAACCGTACCCAAATACATACGGCGGCAAAGTGGCGCCTTTAAAACAAATTCGTATTGTTTCTGAGTCTATCCATTCCCCGCTGTCAGACATTCTCTTTAGCCTTCTTATTGATATTATGTCATGCTCACACGACAGATTTTCAAGAATTTCTTTTTCTTCTGTTCCTAGATCTATCTGTCTTAAAATACCATAAGATAAGCTAATTTCGTCAGTCCTCTGAACTCTGTATCCTGAACTAATAAAACTTTCACAATTTAGTAATTTCAAAGCACTTTCTTTATTTTCAAAAAAGATCAAGACTCTGAATGCACTTTTATATACCATCTTTCCTATTTTATCGATTTTTAACGATCTCAAAAGCTTTGCCATACCGAATTGTTTTGGTAAAGTTTCTTTTCCTGTCACGCATATACAAGTGTAGTTTTGTTCAGAGTTTCCACTACTTTCGCCCATTAAAATATCACTTACAGAATCTTTCCTATTTGCTCGCTTATGTCTTCTAGTTACAGTCACAAATTCATCTTCTTCCACTATTTCTTCATCTTCTTGTCGCCCTCTCTTTGCAAGTCGTTGCTCACTCTCTTCGTTCATCTCCATCTCTTCGGTCATATTTAAGTTAAGTTGTTTTTCTCTTTGGGATACCGGCTCTTGCACTATGTCATCACTACCACTCGAAGCGCAAATATCCACGTTAATGTTTATATCAGCCATTTAAAAGTAACTTATGATAATTTAATAACATAATTATTATGTGGGTAGAAGTAAAAAATCACTCGGTGAAATTACGATGTAGCTAAGCGTGTGCGATCGACTCAACCGCTCGCGCGCAACTGATGTCAAATGATAGAATTCGCTAGTAGTCTATTGGTACTGTAACTGTTATCGTCTTATCTACGATTGATCTTGTTTGTGTTGCAATCTACTTGGGTGGCGTAGTGATGTACAAACAATCCGGTAGATGGCGTAAGGCGTCGTGTTGTAATATTTATTTTATTTTTGAATTGTTTGTTTTAATCTAGACGCTTTTACGTGCACATCTTTTAAAACGTTCTCACTTTATTTTTCCAACAATAATGATGTAATCAAATAATTGTAATTAAAACTGATGGTAAAGAGTGTCCGTGGAGTTTCTTGCACATTCTGCTCCATAGAGACCTACTGACGCTTGCGAATGTGCAACTAGATTCATATTTTGTTTGACAATTCAAAAGTATATTTATAAGGTTTAGTTGTATTTAAAAATATTTTGGTTTTGATCCGTCGGTGCTCCATGGACATAATCAACACATCAAATAAATTCAAATTCAATCATAATCATATTCTTTACAGCAGTACCTATGAAACTTGCGGCTGGTTCACGGTGAGTGCTAACGCGTGCCCGTGTTCCCTCACAAGCGGCTCAGCTGAAGGTCACCCTGGGGTTTTAGTGGGCTAGAGTCCCACATAACTGCACTATCTCCACGTGGTAGCGCAGTATGCACGAGCATTTCTCTACGTAAAAAAAACCTATGAAGCTTATTAACTAGGGAATGAAATTAAAACAAACAACACTACCATTTCAATTTAAGTTTTTAGTAATTAGTTAGGGCAAGATAGAAAAAAAAAAAATCTAGTAGAAATATAGGCAGAATATACTTCATTGAACACCAAATAAGTTATACAACTCATTCACAGCGTTTATTTTTGTATTCGGTTACAGGTTTTAAAAAAATAACTTCAAAGAATTTAAGTGACATCGGATTAAATTAGGGTTCAAAGAGTATTTTCGGAAAAGGGCTTCAGGTGAACTGTGCCGTTAATAATAAGCCTTTCGTTTTCTATAAAACTTCCTAATGATATAAATATATCATCATCATGATTTTAGTCGAACGATGTCCACCCCTGGATACAGGCCTACCCAAGCGTCAGTACATTGACTGGCCCTGCGCTTCTCACATCCAGCGGACTCTCGCAGCCCTTTAGTGGATATTTCTATTGGACCTTCGAGATTCTTGGACCATGTTTGGCAAATGGATTATTCATGAAAGTATGTTCAATTTGTTGTAAGAGAAGTGTCGATTTTATTTTGAACCTTTGAAGGAATTAGGGTATGAGAGGGGTGTTATAAGTTTGACGTGTGTATCTGTGTATTTATTTATTTATTATATGATTTACACCTTAAAATACAATTATAAAAAGAAATTTAATATAATACAAATACAATGGGCGGTCTTATCACATCTTATTTGCTTTTTGTGTATTTGTACATCATAGCTCTTAAACAGATGAACCGATTTTGATAAAATCGATTTAGCCGTTCTAAAGTTAGGGGGGTATTACTGTTTGAATCGGGATGTTTTCGCTAGATATCGTGTCATAATTACGTGGTCATTAGATTGTCGATCAAAGCTTGTCTACTAATAGGTAAATTATGTAGCATGAAATAAAAATGTCAGCGAATTTTATTTTTAACCTACTTCGCAAAAAGGAGGAGGTTTTCAATTCGGCTGTTTTTTTTTTTTATGTGTGTTACCTCAGAATTTTTTACTGGTTAGACCGATTTTGATGAATCTTTTTTAATTTGAAAGCTGGTGCTTGTCATGTGGTCCCATTTAAATTTGATCGAGATTTTATGAAGAACTTCGGAGATATACATCATAACTCTTCAATAAATGACGGCAAATCACTCGGGATAGCTGCAATCGGATGTCTGTTTATTGTTTACATCATTTCATAACATAACATCACACTATCACGCTCTAAATGGGTACGCAGGTTGAACAGTTCACCCTGGTATACTCTAATTCCACTGTTTTTGTCTAAGTTGTATGTTTCTGGGTTAATCTATTCTGGCTTCACTTTGGAGAATTGGTCCATTATGAACCAAAACTAAAAAGATAAAATAAAAAAAAACTTTTTAACAAAAAATACAACCGACTTCCAAATAAAACCACTGCAAAGTGAAAAATAACTTTAATTTCGGAAGTCGGTGTCAAAAAACGAAGATCCCAAAACAGGAACACCGACTTCCGAAATTTGTGGCCGGTGTTTGTGTGCTTCAGTGGTGATCAAATAATTTACACAAAGTAAAGCGCCTGCCTGGGTACCACGGGAAACTGGGAACCCACGACCTACAACTTGTAAGTCGCAACCGATACCACTGGGCCACCACTGCTCTCCACCACTCCAAGCGTGAGAATAACTAAATTTATATTTAAAGTGGGGCGAAAAGCGTAGTTAGAGCGCGCAAACATCTTCTCTGGGGAAATCATTTATCTTCTTCTTTATCTTTCTCTCCAGCAATAAACCAATACTGTTATTAAGTTTTAGTATGTAGTACTTGGGTGACCGAGCTCTGCTCAGGTGAAAATAAAGAAAACAACGTTTTCTAAAAATATAAACCTAGCTCGATCGATTTATCGCCCCCGAAACCCCCTGCATACTAAATTTCATGCAAATCGTTGGAGCCGTTTCCGAGATTTAGATTTTACATATAGATAAATAATTATATACAAGAATTGCTCGTTTAAAGGTATTAGATAGATAACAACTCAAACAAATAAATGCTATATAATAATGATATGTTTTACCGTCAACACGCGACGTAACACCGCAAACCGCACGTAGCTAACGTTGCCCTCACGAGACACATCGTAGCATCGTAGCAGATCGTAGCAAACAAATCCGCTACGAGCTACGAGGGCGCGTAGCCGCCTACGAACTTGTAGAGGATTAAATGCTTTTATTGATGGGCAGCTTTCAAATTAAGTTGTTACATTTGCTTTATCTCCAAAATAAATACCCGGTCGACAGCAATAGGGGCACCTATTATATGGGACAACACAACTAGCGATATATGTGTGAATCTCTGCTTAACCCTTTGGGAAATACAGGTGTGGTATTGTGTTATGTTACGAGTATCTAAACTAATATTAGAAAGACGATTTGATTGTTTGTAAATTTATTTGTTAACCGACTTTCTAAAAAGGAGGCGGATATCAATTCGAATGTATTTTTTTAAAGTGTGTTAGAACATTTTACTAAGGGATCCGATTTTGATGATTATTTTTTTATTTGGAAGCTGGTGCTTGTTAAGTGATCCCATCTAAAATTCATCAAGAACTGTTGAAAAACTTCGGAGATATACATCAGAACTCTTCAATAAATGACGGCAAATTACTCGGGATAGCTGCAATCGCATGTCTGTTTATTGTTTACACCATTTCATAACATGACATCACACTGGTACGCTCTAAAAGGGTACGCAGGTCAAAAAAAAAAAAAAAAGGTGTGAACAGTTCACCTTGGTAAACTCTTATTCCACCGATTTTGTTTAGTTTTCATGTTATTGGGTGAATCTATTCTGGCATCACTTTTGGCATTATAGGTACCTAGCCTATAGAACTGGTCCATTAAGTACTACAACAAAAAAAGTAATAAATTCAAAAACTTATTTACAAAAATGTACAACTGACTTCCAAATAAAAGTCGGTGTTCCTGTTTCCGTTTCTTTGTTTTTTAACACCGACTACCGAAATTGAAGTTA